>LR750080.1:567026-682026 GCA_902729485.2 Mus minutoides
CTTGAAAAATGTTTCTTATTCTTGCATCAAACTCTCTAGGCTTACTGCTAGTGGTTTCTTTTGTTTCTGGTCTGATTTAGTATCTATTTATCTTTAAAAATTTTATTTATTTTTGCTTGCAAATACAAGGAGAAGTTAATATGAGGCATAAAGAAATGATGATTTATTTATTTATTTTTTTGCTTCTTGACAATAATTTGTAACCAAAAAAGCATGACTGGGCTCTTTATTTACCTGGAATGATTCTTGCTCACTACAGATTAAACTCTTCAGACCTCCAGCTGGCTATGTGATGAACTCAAGAATCAACACCCAGTGGTACCACGGCCGCTGGAGAGCTGTGTTTTGAGCACGTTCACTCTATATCTGGAAAAATGGTGTCCCCATCCACAGGCTGGGGAGACTCTCCTGTGGACCTCTGTGAAGGGAGCAGCCGTGCCTTCCGGGACACTGACCAACCTCCTTGCCAATTGGATGTGAGGCTCCTAAGACACAAAGCTTCCTGGATCAACCCGCTGTATGTGCAGCAGCCGCTTCAAGAATTATGCCCCCAAAGACCAACAGTGCAGAACAGTGAGAGCCATGTGGTGCCAGACACTCCCTCCCCCTTGTGCCTTTCGATATTGTCCTACGGGGACTCCCTGGATGAGATGCCATTGCCTGAGAATACTGTTGATGTCATCTGCAGCAACTCTGCTCACTGCTCCGGGGGAAAGGAGGGTGACTTCTTCCTGGCCACAGAAGAGCAAGAGGTTCATCCTCAGCAGAAATCTCTGCTCAAAAACCCCAAGACTGTGGCCACTTCCCCATCCCCTAAGGAGGACAGTCTCCGTTCTGAGTCTCCTCATTTGAAAGCTTCTACAGAGGACGGTAACCCTATCTGATGACTTCCTCTATTCTCCATCTCTGTGTTTGTGTGGGCTGGCTTGAAAATTTGTGTATTGTCTTTGCCAAGAGAATCAAAGTTCATGGCCTTCTACCTTGACCAGAAAGCAATGCGTGAGCTCATTTAATGTTAGCACTATCCCATACTCTGTGAGAGTCACAACAGGCTGATCAGATATCATCTTCTTTCACTGAGAAGAGAAAGGTCATCATTTTAGCTTAGCATGGTTTATAATCAGTTCCAGGAGCCATCTTTGGGATCATTATTAGTTTGTAAGTAGGTAGAAACATTAAGAGTGTCCAACCCACTGTGGATGGGAATGACATGACAGATTCAAAAGGAACTTGCTGTATAGTAGTGCTGAGGTGGGGGACATGCCTCATCTCT
Source organism: Mus minutoides (assembly GCA_902729485.2). NCBI lineage: Eukaryota > Metazoa > Chordata > Mammalia > Rodentia > Muridae > Mus > Mus minutoides. The sequence goes on from LR750080.1 coordinate 568,300, forward strand.
TCTAATTCTAGCACAGACAGCTGAGAAAATAGCAAATTGGAAAGCAGTCACAATACTCCCGAATGGCCAAAGCCTCTTGGTGTGAAAACAAGGGCGCCCCTTGCTGTGAAGTAGTGTATGCATTCTTAAAACAGCAAAGCTTCTGAGTGGCTTAGTGCACTCGCAGTAACAGGCAAGAGCCAGGTAGCTGTCTTTATTTTATTTTAAAGGATTCTTATGTTATAGTCATGCTGAGTTTTGAGCCCTGCTTCAAGCAGTTTGGAAAATATTTTGTAGTTCTCGGGATAAAGAGCAGCTTGCCGATGCAGACGTTGCTGACTCAGAGGTGAGGTTGCTGCTAGATTGGCACCTGGAGGCAGCCTTTCTCCACATAAACAAACCATGGTGATAACAAGTTATAACAAGCCACTCATTGATGACCTCTGAGGCCCAAACCTACTTGTCATAGCCTTGTGCAACAAATAGGCCTTTAACTTAGTGTTATTTTGCATCTTTCTCTTAGAAAAGCAATGGTACAAAACGAGCCCCCAAGCAAAGTCAAGGACTGTGGCCTCTTTCCCTGAAGGCAGGGTTTCCCCACAATCCTTATCTGTACCTTTGAAAACTGTCCAGTGTTTTCTGAGGTGTTCTGTTTGCTTTTGATCCAGGCTCTCACTTTGGGTAGCAGACTGGTCTTAGACTGCCAGAAAGACTGGTCTTAGACTGAAGGAAGTCCTCACTTCACTTTCTGAGTGACAAGATCATAGGTGTGAGCCATCATATCTGCCAAGACTCTCAAGAGTCATTCTATGGAATTAAGAAACAGAAGTCCAGAGTTACAGGTTCTCTCTTCCTTTATGTAGAGGAGCATAAATATTGGCCATGTGCTTTCCTGTGACAACCACATCTCTAATGGCAGGTGTGGGATCTTCTTGTGTGGATGGGAGTATTTCCTGAGGCTGTAGGAACAGCCTGGGTTCTACTGCTTGGACAGAATCTACATGTTTACAAAATACCTTTTCGCTCTCTCTCTCTCTCTCTCTCTTTCTCTCTCTCTCTCTCTCTCTCTCTCGGAATAACAGAGATTATTATCTTAATAATAATCTTATTATCTTAATTATAATCTTAATAATAATCCCAACTCAAGGCAGGAGAGAATTCGTGACCAAGGCCTAACAGGTCTGGGCACCCCTCTGCCTTATCTTGCTGTTTCCTCTGCACTCAGGTCTTTACATGTGACTTGGGGGCCAAAATCCTGCCAGCTTCCTTTTTTTTTTAAAAAAAAGAAAAAGCAGCAATTTAGTTTCATCAGCCTTCTAGTTACAGTGGCAGGATGCTCGGCAGAAATGGTGAATGATTCCCACATCCAACCCCCTGAAATATTTACCAACCTCAGACAAGAGATCCCTAGTCTTCCATTTCTGACCGACTTTGTTCAACAGGGAGTATTGGGGTGACACTTCCTGCATTTGTCTGGCACCTGAGAACCCACAGTCCCACAGACATTGGCAGCATCTCTTAATTTAATCAGGTCAGGACAGCATAGCTCTTTTGACTGTTCTGAAATCCCACTTCCGTCCCAGGCTGCAGTTAGCAGTTATGTGGTAGGAACAACTTGCTTTGGTGTTGCCTGCTGCCAGTAAGGAGTGGGTGAGGGTGTAAGATTGAATGACACAGCACAGTGGTCTGAGCTTGACTGGAGCCCCGTTTGCTGTCAGACGACGGTGTGTGTGCAACAGGAAGTTTGGGGCTCATTGCCACCAGCTGAGGAAGTGCTGGGTTCGTGATCCTGTAGTTATTTTTGTTTAAAGAATTGTTTATTTCATGTATATGAGTACACCAGAAGAGGGCATTGGATCCCATTACAGATGGTTGTGAGCCATCCCGGGGATGCTGGGAACTGAACTCAGGACATCTGGAAGGGCAGTCAGTGCTCTTAACCACTGAGCCACCTCTCCAGCAGACCTTGTAATTCTGAAGGCCACTTTCCCATCGACCTCTTCCCACCATCTTTGCCACACTGACCCCTCCGTTCTGGTTTTCTGAGGCTTCCTTTCAGTTGGTCCACTAGTTTTCTGAAGAAATGATTGACAGTAGGCTGTGTTTACAGACCTTGTCATCAGAAGGCTTTTCCTCTTCTATCACCTATATCTTTCTAGAGCTGGGTTCTTCTTCTTTCTCCTGATGGTATTGAGGACTTGTACCCTATCATTGTTTTTGCTTAATTAAATAATCTTTGAATTTTTTGTTGTGTTTTATAAAAATGAAAGAAGCCAGGGATACGTTGGAGGTGCAGTATGGCGTTGGGGGAGGGGTGCCTCTTTGGGCCCATGCTGAGGCAGCCCTTTCCACTAAGGTACCAGTCACACAACTTATAGAATAGAGGTTTTGTTTGTTTGTTTGTTTTTGGTTTTTCGAGACAGGATTTCTCTGTATAGCCCTGGCTGTCCTAGAACTCATTTTGTAGACCAGGCTGTCCTCAAACTCCCAAGTGCTGGGATTAAAGGCATCCGCCACCACTGCCTAGCCCTAATTTTTATTTTATGTATTCACCATTGCTCTCTTTAGACACACCAGAAGAGGGCATCAGTTCCCACTGCAGATGGCTGTGAGCCACCATGTGGGTGCTGGGAATTGAACTCAGAACCTCTGGAAGAGCATCAGTGCTCTTAATCACTGAGCCATCTCTCCAGTCCTAGAATAGAGTTTATCTAGAGCATGGGGAAGGGAGTGGAGGGGAGGGGTAGTAGAGACAGAAAGGCGGGTGGGTGGGTGGGGGGCTGGCCATGAACATGGAGAGGAGGGAGGGGAATGGGGAGAACAGGGACAGAGAGGGAAGAGAAGAGAGAGTAAGAAGAAAGAAGAACAAGAGCAAGAGAAGAGCAAGAGGAGGGAGAGAGGAGGAGACAAGCAGCCATTTTCATGCTGAGTTAGGTAGCCTGGCTGTTGCCAGGTAACTGTGGAGCGGAGCCTAGAAGGAAACCCAACAATTTTCCCATGTTTGTTCTTTGTGTGTGTGTGTGTGTGTGTGTGTGTGTGTGTGTGTGTGTGTGTGTGTGTGTGTGTTTCTTTTGTATTGTGTGTGTGTTCACCTGTGCGCACGTGTATGTGAAGACCAGAAGTCAATGTCACGTGTCTTCCTCTGCGATTCTCTATCCCCCCCCCCGCCCCCCACTTTTGGAGACAGGTGCTCTCACTGAATCTGCAGCTCACTAATTTTCTAACCCAGCAGGCCACGAAGCCCCTGGGTTCCTCCTGTCTCCACTGCTACAGTACTGGGTTGACCAGTGCCTGATGCAATATGAGCTTGAACTCGGGTCCTCAGGGTTGCCCAGCGAGCACTTCATTAACTGAGCCACCTCCTTTCTCCTTGTTTCATGGCTCACTGTGTTGGCAGGTGATGCTCGGAGCAGCAGCAGAAGCCATGCTTGGAATTTCTTCCCACTTGAGACGTTCATGCTGCCCGCTGACGTAGAAAAGGTGAGCGCCGCTCAGCCATAGAGGGCCTGAGTCTGTCCATAGTGGTGCGCGATGTGACCATGGAAACCACCCTGATGCCGCACAGCCTAAGGGGTTCTTTTCTGTATTTGATGGAGGCCGTCAGGAGCGCTAATCTGAAGTCTTCAGGCACGGTGTGCTCAGTTGTGCATGACTAAGGAGCTAAGTCAGATTCTGGGCTCTACCCACCGAGTGTGTTCTATGTAAGCCATGCAACTTGGTGGCTGGGTTGGGGCTCAGTAGTAGAGCGCTTACTTTGCATATATGATGTTGAGTTTAATCTCCAGTCTTGAGAAATAAATTAATTCAGTTTGGTATATCTGTGTCTCTGGATGTATTTTTTGTCATCTAGTTAGATCAAGGTTTTTTTTATCCTTATTTGTAGTCACTTAAGTTAAGTGACTTTTCTTCAGTTTTGAAATCTAATCCAGGCTGGAGAGATGGCTTAATGGTTAAGAGCACTGACTGCTCTTAACCACTAAGTCATGAGTTCAAATCCCAGCACCCACATGGTGGCTCACAACCATCTGTAATGTGTGTCTGAAGACAGCTACAGTGTACTTGTATAATAAATAAATAAATCTTTAAAAAAAAGAAATCTAATCTATACTCAAAAGGAAAGTTGATTATGCTTCTATTTGAATCGACTTTTTTCCCCCTGCAGGAAAATCTCCACTTTTATGCTGCAGACATGATTATCTCAGTAATGGAGAATATGAAGTGCAATCTCCTGAATCAAAAGCCGCCAAAGAGCTGGGGCACAGAAGACGCCAGCAGGTCACGTGGGACGGGAGCGGAAGTGACCTTTTATACCCATGCAAAGCACGAGCCAGCCTCCCCTGCTTCTTCACACACCGGCTGTGAAGGTAAGTTGCACAGATGCTTGAATGCTGAGTGCTGTGATCTCAGCGCAGGCTGTGTCCTCTGTCCGTTCCCGAAAGAGGCATGTTTTCCCATCCTTTGAAGATGTGTTCAACCCCATGGTCCACTGGCCACATGCAACCTAGGATCGTCATGAGTGTGACTCAGTTCCCAATGAGAAACTAACTTAGAACATTATGAGGTGTGTGTGTGTGTGTGTGTGTGTGTGTGTGTGTGTTATTTTCAGTGACTCCATTTTGAGGGTCTTTGGTGTGTAATAGTGATAATGTCACTTTGCAGGTGGAAGGGCTGAGCACATGGGAGCCATCTCCTACAAGGCTGCCATTTTGCCTTGTGATGGTTGCGCATGCTCTGTCCTTGGCCAGCACCGCAGTTCTGGCTTTGCTCTTCCTTGGATTTTATTCTTCCTTTTCGAGGTGGCTGCTGTCTTCCATCTTGCTTCAATTTCCATCACACAGTGTTCTCCCACTTCTCCTTCTACATTGTTTTCCTAGCCCACGGTGTCCACATTCATTCCTTTAGCAAATAATGAACCTGCCTGTTCTTGGTGATGGCTGGGACTTGGTTGTGATAAGACACTCACTCTCCCCTGAGCAGAAGCCCTGGAGCTGGACCAAGGCCTTGCAGAGGTGATGGTCCAGCCCAGTCTCTAAGCAAGGGCAGCTGGGAGCCCAGGGCGTTCCTTCTGGAGGAAAGGCCACCAAAGCCAGCAAGGAATGTTAGCTTTCTTAAAGCATATCTTCACTATTCATCTAATAGTTCTTCACAACTCCATGGGGTGTGTGTGTGTGTATGTGTGTGTGTGTGTGTGTGTGTGTGTGTGTGTATGTGTGTGTGTGTGTTTGTGTACAGCTTGACTTTCTGTCCCTTTTGTCTATACAGATTCTATTGACAAATAAGGCTACATTCACGTTCTAGGTGGACATGAACTTTGGAGGGACATAACTTAACCCCATATAACCATGTGCTCTGTACTATGTATCTGGGAAGTCTGGCTTTTTCTTTTGTCTTTTCTCTTCTTAGCCTTCTTTAATTTTATTTTAAACTTTGTATTATAATGGGAAAATATCAAACAAATTGCACCAGCCTATTTGACTGAATTATAGTGAATGAGAGACCCTAAACTAGCTTCCTTCAGATGTTAGTCCTTGAAGCTGCACCTTTAGCCTCCCCCCACCCCCCAATACCTGTCAGTTGGGAGCGATGCCATTCTCTCTTCTTCTTCCTCCTCTTCTTCCTCTTCCTTCTCTCTGCCTTCCTCTTCTTCATTGTCTTCCTCCTCCTCTTGCAGACCAGTCTGAACATACTGTTTTGCTTATTGTGGGATTCGTGCATATGTGTTTAAACAGTGTGTGCTTGTTCATGTAAGAACGAGGGTAGAAATGTGTGGGCATGCGTGCATTTGTGTGTTTCTGTATGCATCCATGTGTGCAGTTGTGTGTGTGTGTGTGTGTGTGTGTGTGTGTGTGTGTGAGAGAGAGAGAGAGAGAGAGAGAGGGGGGGGGGAATTTTAGTTGTCAGGAACTGCCCCCTGTTTTTGACTTTGTTTTTTGAGAAGAGATCTCTCACTTGGCTTGGAACTCTGGCTAGAATAGGCTGACTCCAGTGAGCTCTCAAGAGCTCTTCCTGTGTTGGGATTATTACAATCACAAACTACCAGGATCAGCTGTTTCTGTCGGTTCCCGAACTTGATCTCAGATCCCCAGGCTTGCACGGCAGATGCTCTACTGACTGACCCATTTCTCCAGCCCCAGCCTTGCTTCTTGATCTTGAAATCTGTCATCACCCTTCTCTTGTCAGGTTGTGCTGCACTCCAGGTCAGCCCAGTGGCTGAGACCCTTTCTTACTGTCCTGTGGCAGAAGAGGCCTACAAACTTGACTTGAACAAATTGGTCATGATAGGTGAGACTTGGAACCTCCTCACACCCATCTCCCCACCACACACACATACACACACACACACACACACACACCAGCAGATATCACATCAAAGGTCATGTCAGGGACTTTTGAGGAAACCTCTTCCTGGAAGAGTTTATGTCCCTGCTACTCAAAGGAAAAGCTGTTTTCCTTATCTCTGATGTCTGCTAATTGTTCATCTCACTGAACAAAAATGCAGACATACATTAGTTCTGCTGTGTGGCTTCGATGTGCTGTTTTGATAAGGTTTATATAAACTCCCATCTCCAGTGGTTACCTGGAGTCTCATACTGTTGTTCCTATGTATCCGGCCATTGCAGCTTCCCTGAATGCTGCAGGGACCTCCTGTGTTCTTATAAAATTAACTGAGTGAGGCATGCTAAAACACCCTGCCACCCTTTCTTTCCTTTTTCCACAGAACTTGGGAAATATAATGAGATCACGGAAGGCTGCAGATGCTCCTGTAACTCCTCAAAGAGGTTTGTGTCTTCTTGTGTTTACACCCCTGGACCCCTGGAGCTTCCTATGAAGCAGCTGTGCCATTGACAGCACGTATTGTGGCATGTTTAGCCACAAATGGGGATCCTTGATGGCCAGTGTTCAGTCAGCTTGATAGAATCCAGAATCCAGAAGAGTTGAGCCCCTCTGCCTGCCTGTGGGGATTATCTTGACTATGTTAACTGATGTGGAAAGACCCATCTTTATTGTGGATGAGGCCGTCCTCTGGGCGGGGAAACCTGGACCAGATGAGTGGAGAAAGAGCTGAGCACCCGCATGCTGTATCCATTGCTCTCTTCTGACTGCTGTGTAGTGCAACAAGCTACTACAAGCTCCTGGTGCCTCAGTGTCTCCACCATGACGAGTGGTGGAGTGAGCTTGAAGAGTGAGCTGAAGCCAATCTTTTCTGGTGTTACTAGAAGACACCATCTCACAGAAAGCCTCCTGACCCTCTGGCTCTAACAATCCTTCAGCCCCGTCTTCTGCAATGGTCCCCAAGTGTAACACATGGGAGTGTGGTGTACATAGATCTATCCATTGAGTCCGGGCTCCACAACTCTGCATTCTGATTGGTTGTGGTTTTCTGTGGTGGTCTCTGTCTGCTGCAAAGAGTAATGTCTTTGAGGGGCGAAAATGTTTATAGATTGTTGCTAGGAAGTATGCTGGTTTAATAACTATAATATCAAAAATGTAAATATTATGAAAAGTAAAATAAATCCTTTCTCCCTTAGGTTATTTTTTCAAGGTTTATTTATTTATTTATTTATTTTTATGTATATGGGTATTTTGCCCCCTAAACTACACTGGCCAGACTATTTTATGAAAGCATCAGGAGAAGAAACTAAGACTCACCAGGAAGTCAGTCAGTCCCCTCTATAATAGCACTTTTCTTTACTATGATAAAGTACCTGAGACAATTAACTTACTGAGAGAAAAGGTTTATTTGTCTCTTCTTTACAGAGGTTCAAAGACATGATATGATATGATCATTGGTGGTGAGGGCAGCGTGCCTCGGAGCTGCATGGCAGGATGGAGGATAAAAGGGGATGTTCTCACCACCCTTTGGAGTTACTGTCTCTGGTGACCTACAGACCTCCTGCTAAGCTCCACCTCCAAGCTTCCATTGTCTCTCTGGGAGCCAGTCCCTTAATACCTGGGTCTTTGGAGGACACTGCCTATATTCAAGGCACAGCACCCCCATTCTCAGTGCGTGTTATAGTGCATGAAAGGCTAGTTAGTGTATATGTCCTCATTTAACCCTACAAGAAGGTTAAGCAAGTTTTACAAATGTATTTATGCATTTATTTAAAATTTTAGATTTATTTCTGAGTGTTTTACCTGTGTATGTATGTGGGTGTGCCTTATGCATACCAGGTGCCCATGGTGGTCAGAAGAGGGGCTCTGATCCCCCAGAACTAGAATCATGGGTGATTGTAACCTATCATGTAGATGTTGGAACCAAACCCTGGTCTTCTGCAAGAGCAATGGGTGCTCTTAACTGCTGAGCCAACAATCCAACCCCTGTGCATTTATTTTTGAACCCTGTTTTATATACAAGGGAACTAAGGCTTATAAAATGATGTCATGATGCACTCCCCAACCCCTTTTGACAGTCTTACTATGCAGCCATAGCTCTCTTGGAACTTGCTAGATAGACTAGGCTGGTCTTGAACTCTCAGAGATCCCCTGCATCTGCCATCCCAGTGCTCAGATTAAAGGATGGGCCATCCTTGAAATGCTGCTAAGCTTCAGAGAAGGATTTGAGCTCTGCTTTTCTGACTTTAAGTGCAGTTCTATCTTCACCTCACCCCAGGTCTCGGCACTCTTGATAAACGAGAGACTCTGTTTACTGATCACGGGTGAACTCTATTGCATCAGATGCCCAGCTTGCAACTGACAGTCAGCCTCACACAATGGTTTCCTCAACACGTGGTTGGAATCTCAGAGAGCCTGACTGTATTCCTTATGCCCAGTTGTCCAGCTTCTGTTTCTCATGTTTCAGTGCAACTTGCGAGTCAAACCTCAGTCCTGCTGGGTGCTTAGCCAGAGAGTTGTTCCGAGGGTTCTGTAAGTACTGGACGCTGTCAGAAGTCAATCGCCAGCTGCCAGGCTCGCCGACAGCAGCTAGCTCAGGAGTAAGTACGGAAGTCAGTTGACATGGAATGAAATGTTCTTGACTTTTCACCGGCCCGCTCCATTCAAACACTTATCTTTCGTTGTCTGGCTCATGGGTGTTTAGGAGGTCTCAAAATGGATATGAGCAGTCATTCAACATCAGGGGATGTCCTTAACAATTCACACCATGTTATTGTTTTGAGGAAAGGTCTTGCTGTGTAATGCTGGCTGGTCTCTAACTTACTAAATCCTCTTGCTCTGGCCTGCCTAGCGTTGGGATTGCAGGCTTGCTAAAAGTGCAGCTCTCCCCAGTATCCTGAGGTGACATCTCATTTTTCCCTCTTATTACTATGTACTATTTTAATGTACTGGGCCCAGATCTTATCAGGGCAAGGCACTAGTAAAGCAGGTGACATACCTAGCTGAGAGATATGAAAACATACAAGACTTGGCTTGTAGGATATGCTGTTCTCCAAGAATACTAAACTCTGGTGGTAGCAAATGCTAAGAGTTGGAAAAAAAAAAACACTCTGGAAGGGCCAGGGTGGACAGGCATCTAATTCTATCAGAGAAACTGAGGAAAACTGACTCTCCAGCTTAGCCCCGAGCCAGGTGTTAGTTAGCCAGGTAGTGCTGGGGCAGATACAGTCTGTGGGGAAGTGTTGTTAGCAAGAGCTATTGTAACACAAATGGAGGAGGTCTGGAACCCAGATGAGTAGGGAAATTTAGCTGTGGTTGAACAAAGTGTGTGTGTGTGTGTGTGTGTGTGTGTGTGTGTGTGTGTGTGTTGGGGGGGTCGGAATTCATGGGAACAGGCTTGAATAATAGTAATCAAATTGTGGAGGTTTTCAGGATGCTTATTGGAAGAGTTTAGATGTTAAATGACAATATGAAAATGTAAAATTTCACGGTAAGTTGTTGAGTTTTGTAAGCTGGGGGTTCTATGGCAAGAGCAAGCATATCTCTGATAGGCTGCTGCTTTAGGCAGCGGATGCTGCCTGTTTCCATGGAGTGTCTCTGGTCAAAAAGCCCCTCCTATCATGTGGTAATTCTGGAAACAAATGAGCGAAAACTATTTAAAAAGGCAGGTTCAGGCACAGTAGTTAAAGGGTGCTACTGCTGATCTTTCCGAGTGTAGAATTCTCAGCACCTACATCAGACAGCTCACAACTGCATGTAACTCCAGCTCGAGGGGATCCGACACCCTCTTCTCAGACACCTCTTCATGTACACAGACATTCACAAATAAAAATAAAAATAGGAATAGGCTATGGAGAGTAGGGGACCTGTGCCAAGACCATTAGCTCAGCTGAAAACAGTTTCAATTTTTGGTGGTAAATTTTAACGGGAAACACACTTAGGAGTCCTTTTTAGTTCAACCTCTAGATTGTGCCTTCTGAGGTTAGCCCTGAATCCTCTCATGTGTGCTGCAGGTTGGGGATGAAGAATATGCTGAGGAAGACTTTGACTCCAGTGTGGATGCTGCTCAGGAAGTCATGCTTAAGTCTAAGGTCCCAGGGACTGAAGACTGGGTGATGTCTCGATGCCAAATCATACTTACTGTTCACCCGCCAATCAAGTAAGTAAGGGGTGCTGCCTGGAATGGCAGGTTCCACTTGGGCTATGTTGTGATGGGTCCCACCTGGTTCCTATGGAAATAGATGAAGAAAAGTCAATGTGCTGAGGGACCAAGGCAAATGTGTTTCTGGCTTAGTTTTCTTGGCACTCTGTTGTGGGCTTTGGAGGAGGGGAGGTGTGGGCAGCAAAGTACTCAAGTTAAAAATGTAACTCTGTCTTAGTCAGGTTTGTATTCCTGCACAAACATCATGACCAAGAAGCAAGTTGGGGAGAAAAGGGTTTATTCAGCTTACACTTCCACATTGCTGTTCATCGCCAAAGGAAGTAAGGACTGGAACTTACACAGGGCAGGAACTTGGAGGTAGGAGCTGATGCAGAGGCCATGGAGGGGTGCTGCTTACTGGCTTGCTTCCCCTGCCTTGCTCAGCTTGCTTTCTTCTAGAACCCAGGACTACCAGCCCAGAGATGGCACCACCCATAATGGGCTGGGCCCTCCCCCCTTGATCAGTAATTGAGAAAATGCCTTACAGCTGGATCTCATGGAGGCAGTTCCTTAAGGGAGGTTCCTTTCTCTGGGACAGCTCCAGCTTGTGTCAAGTTGACACACACAACCAGCTAGTACACTCTGTCTCCTCAGTTATGAACGTTACATAGCACTGGTAGATTTAAAAGGCCTAAGAGAATTTTTAAGTGGCTAATACTGAAACAGAAATCAAATGCAATAATTAAAACGATGAAACCATTCTAATTCTATTTTCCAAACTAGTTAGTGTGCAGTAAAAATAAATGTGTTGCATAAAAGTTTTAAAAGAAGAATTTATTTTCAAGGAGATTAACTGTCATTGAGAAATGTAACATGATGCAAATATAATCTTTATTCTATGAAACCACAGAAGCTCGAAGACAGCTAAAGGAGAGAACTAAACTTCTACAGTGTGTGTGTGTGTATGGGGCCATACTTCTAGCATGTACATAATAGTTTAATTGTAATTTGTTCTGAGGCTATGTAATTGATTACAAGTAAAAATTATAGCAACAAGTTTAATTATCTGCAGTCTTTCTATTCTCTTGGTCTCTCATGCAAATTTGAGGGTTATGAAGTCATGCTCCCTGTGCTCCATGGAGGTCTCTTACGTATCTTTATCTTTATCTTAGCTGATGCCAGGAAGGATGTTGTGACTGCTTGGGCAGAATTTGTCCTCTAGACTCTGAGCCATGCTATTCTCATTGTATAGGATATCTTTTCCCTCGTTTTCCAGAATCCTCTCTAAGACATGGGCAGAGATCTAATATGTTTTTTTTTAAACCTTGGCAATTTTTGTTGACCTTAAACCACAATAAAAATGCAAATTTACCACTTTACCCATAACTCTAGGTCCCCATTGAAATTGGGCCACAGCTGTTTCCAGAGCTCTCCTCTTCAAGAGGACTTGATAACTTTGTCACATCAACTTATTCTAATGTATTTATTGCATCTATTCATGTGTGCCCTTTCCAAGCATGTCAGACTGTTGTCTCTTCTGCTGTCTTGAGTGTACCCTGGCTTCTGTGGCAGGCAGTGGGAAGCCCTAAGAACTCTATAATAGAAGAGTTATAAGTGATACTGACTTCTAATTTGGGCACAATTGAGATGTTTAAAGAGTCCTAGCTTTAGAAGGCCCACAGATTCCAACCAGAAGACCATACTGGATAAGTATAAACTTTTCTTAAAATGAAAAGATGACAAAATTAAAGCCCCCCTCCCCAAGCCAAGAAACACACCACAACGTCCATTGCTTTTCCATTAGTGAAAAACGCTGTATTAACCAGCTCTGAAAACGTGTAACAGTTGCCGTCTTCTGTGCTCAGGAGGGATGCAGCAGTGGTGGCCCAGAACTTCTTCTGTGCTGGATGTGGGACTCCAATACAGCCCAGTAAGTACAGGTCCTGCGCTGTTCGCTTGTTCCATGATAACAGAGTGAGGATCTGCAGGGCTGGACTGTGTGTTGCTTTAGCGTGAGACTGACTTCTTGGTGTGAGCGTGTTGTGAAGGAGTCGTGGAGGTGGCCCTGTCTTTTGCTAGGAGGAGACCATGACCAACAAAGCTGTATGACTAGCCAGGAGCAAGGAGGGCCAGCATTCTGGCTGCTCCTCCATTGGGAACTTGGACACCCCAACCGTTCCTGACTTAGGGGGTTGAAACTATTGTTTTCTCTTCCCAGAATGCCCTCCCTGTGGACTCTTGGCTTTCTTCACCTCTTTATCCTCTTTTTCTCCCCACTCCACTTCCCCCTCCCTTTTTCCCGGGATCTTCCGTGGTTGCCTTGTGGATCGTACCCATCTGGTCACAGACAGTTGCATGTATGCTTCATGGGATCGTCCTCCGTAATGTTCACTCAGCATGGCCTCCACCCTGAGACGACTCTCAGTTTTATTTACAGTTTATCTGTCTCCATTACCAAACCAGGAAGGCAGAAGCATTGTTGCTTTTTTCATTGTTCATCTCCAGCCTCTACAGCTATGCTTGCTTATAAGACGGTCCTTTAGACATACTCGCAGAGTAAGCAAATGACTCCTGGCAAGATCTCTCTGAGGACACAGTAACTCATTTATGGGATGGCCAAGGTCATCACTGCAAACTAGTCTTCCCCAACAGACACCATGCAAGACTTTCAGCAGAACCTGGCAATTGCTTGTTCTCCAGAGAAGATGTCTGTTTCAAGACATTAAAACTGAAAGCAGAACCAGCCAGGGCTCCCTCTATCTCACTACACATTAATGACAATCACAGTGTGTCTTTAAATGGCTTATTTTCCCAGCTAGCCTAGCAAGAGGTGGGTCTGTGAGTTGATCTGTACATCTTAATGCCATAGCAAATGCCAACTGCATGCGTCAGAAACCACATACACACGAGACTCCATCAGTCTGTTAAGTACTTTCCTGAGTTCATTCTTTCCTGCCAGCATGGCAGGGGATCTTGCAGGTCCTGCCCTCATGGAATCTGCCTTCCTTTTTGTCTGTCCTCATGGTCTTAGGAAGAGGGATGGGCATGTTTTCTTCTGTACTGATGATAGCACAGTGGCCATTTGATGAGTTTGGTGAATGAATGAGTGGATCCTGAGATGGTGGAGGCATTGATGCTGGGAAAGGTGAGTTATATCAGTGTCTTTGTTAGGGTTTTATTGCTATGAACAGACACCATGACCAAGGCAACTCTTATAAGCTCAACATTTAATTGGGACTGGCTTACAGGTTCAGAGGTTCAGTCCATTATCATCAAGGTGGGAGTATGGCAGCATCTAGACAGGCATGGTGCAGGAGGAGCTGATATAGTTCTACATCTTCATCTGAAGGCTGCTAGTGGAAGACTCGCTTCCAGGCAGCTAGGATGAGGGTCTTAAAGCCCACACCCACAGTGACACACCTACTCCAACAAGGCCACACCTCCATATAGTGCTGCTCCCTGGGCTGAGCATATACAAACCACCACAAATGCCATGCTCAGTACTATACTTTTTGTTCCTTTAGTCTGTTGGTGATTTGACTGTTTAGAATACCTCTACACGCAGGATAATTCATTAAGAGCAGAGACACCTTCCCCTTCATCACCTGAAGGAGCGGGATATGCTGGCTACACTGGATTTCAACTGAACTTGCCTGCTCTCTGCCTGTGTGTATCCCAGCTCTCTTCCTGTTTGTCCTTACTATGATGCTTGACCTCACTGACCTATTTTCCTCAGTGAAAGAGGGAAATATAAGTTCCTAAGTCATGGGATTAGAAGCTTAGAATAACATACATTAACCATTCACCAGATTGGGAAACAGATTAAGTGCCCAGTGAAGACTTATTCCTGTCTATTCCTCAAGGCATTAATTGGAAAATGGTCATCTATATCTACAGTGTGCCAGGGAGTGGAGTTGCTGCCTTCCCGCACATTCCCTTCAGGTCCTGTCAGGCACTAAAGCTGAGGCATGGTTGCACAGGAGATTTTAGCTGAGTTGTTTTCCTTTGTAGACAAGGTAATATACAGTATTACCACCTTCATCCCTACATCTTTTGTCCGCCAGAATATTTTATTAGAGAAACTTCAGAAGCACCATGTGTTAATTTTCCCCATGCTACAGAGATGTATATCATTAGCTCTTGGGTCTCTCTCTGTCTCTGTCTCTGTCTCTGTCTCTCAGGTATTGTTCCCTTTCTCTCTTTTGTGCATATTTGCATGTATACACACATACATACATATATATGTATATACATATACACACATGTATGTATGTATGTATGTATGTATGTATGTATGTATAACCTCTTTTGTGCGCTACATCCTGACACCGTGCAATGCACTGCTTTAGAATATGCTCTTCGTATGTGGGCCATTTCCTGCACCCAGTTCTGTGCTGCATTTTATTAGCCTGAGATTCTGAGCTGTTGCTGGAGTTCCTGTGAGTAGCAGGGAGCATCTTCGCAGTCCGCTAGATTCCCAGGCCCTACTTGGAATGGCCTTGGCTGCACTGCAGTTTGTGGTGCCCATCTTTGATGTCCAAGAGCATTAGGGAGGATAATCCTCTGTTTCTCTGGGTTCTGTCTTATTGTGGCAAACCACAAATGGCCACGGGTGAAATCCTCAAGTCGATGCCAGAGCTGCGCTGCCTGGCAGTTGAATCTGGCTTGAGCACAGGTGACCACTCATCTGAGTCTGAACCTTGCATAGGAATGGGGAGGTGGCCTAGGGCAGATCTGAGCATCATGATTATGGTGTCACCCTCCTGCCCTCTGCAGAGTTTGTGAAGCGGCTCCGGTACTGTGAGTATCTCGGGAAGTACTTCTGTGACAGCTGCCACTCATCTGCAGAGTCCTATATCCCTGCGCGGATCCTGACGACGTGGGACTTCAGGAAGTACCAAGTCAGTGATTTCTCTAAATGGCTCCTGGACAGCATATGGCATCAACCTGTCTTCAAACTGTTAAGTGGCCATCAAAACCTCTATGCAAAAGCTAAGGAACTGGATAGGGTGAAGGTGAGCTGAGGTTTCCATGGATGAGGAAGCAGGTCCAGGAGGTTAGATGTCCCATGGTAGGAAATGCATGACGCTCTGGTTTCAGGCTGTCCCCAGACCCTTCAGAAGGCAGATAGACTGAGGGGTGAATGTTCCCAGGGTCTCTTGCCTGTAGAGGCTCTTTCCAAGGTCCAACTAAACCTGTGTCCGTTTAGGACTCAAGTATCAAAGGACTCAGTTATGAGTCCTTGCTGAAGGGGCTGTTTGCTGGGAAGTTGTTTTGCTTGCCAACACAGTATTTCAGGTAACATTTTAAAAAGATTTATTTATTTAATGTATATAAGTGCTCTATCTTCATGTACACCTACACACTAGAACATCTGATTACATTTATGGTAGTGAGCCACCCTATGGTTGCTGGGAATTGAACTCAGGTCCTCTGGAAGAGCAGCCACTGCTCTCAACCTCTGAGCCATCTCTCTAGCCCCTGTTTTGAGTAACTTTAAGGTTTGTTGTACGCATTGTCAGTGGCCAGGTGTCTCATTCCAAATGGTTGGCTTCTTGCTTTAGGACCTCCAGGAGCAACTTTTTCATATCAAGAAGTTGTTGAAGACTTGCAGGTTTGCTGACAGGTATGATTTCCAAGGGGGGGGGGGGCTGCTCTGTACCCCTGCCTGGCATATTCTTCCTAATCTTGGTTCCTCTATTATCTCTGGCTTCTTAGAACCTTTTATTCTTGACCCCCAATACTGAAAGGAACAAACAAAAGTGAGCTAATGAGAGGGATTGGGACAAGATAAAAGTCTACCTCTGCCAGTGGCTACAGTATAGATACAATGTAAATATAGTAAATATGACACCTCCCAGTGGTACAGTATAGATACAATGTAAATATAGTAAATATGATACCTCTGCCAGTGGCTACAGTATAGATACAATGTAAATACAGTAAATACAATAGATTGTGGTGAACAGCACAACAAGGTTGACTTCTCCCACCCACTACAAGCTCATGGACATGGAGAGTGGCTTTCTGCCTCCACTATTCATCTGCAGAACTTCCATCTCTTGCAAAATGCAATCTCTAGCTATCCTCCTATCACTTTTCTTCCTGCATCCTGGCCCCTGGCAACCTGCTTTCTCTCTCCATGGATTTGACCACTCTAAGTACCTCATGGATGTAAATCATAGACTATGTGTCTTTTATCACTAGATTGTTTTACTTAATTTTCCTAAGGTCTGTCCACATTGCAGCATGTGTCAGGATGCAGCTGAATAGTATCCGCTGTGTGTGCATATTGATTTTTTTTAAATCTGCCTATTGAGGGAAGGGACTGCCTCTGTCTCTTGTGAGTGGTGCTGCTATGAGGATTCCCATGGCCTCATAGAGACAGGGTGCAGGTCACACTAAGTGAGAGTATGGCTTCCGGAAATGATGTCTCAAAGCTTACCCTAGGGATGTTCTTATGGGAACCTTTACTTAAGATATAATTTTAAAATAAGAAATAATAGAGAAATCTACCAGGTGTTCAGTAATGGGATAATAGCCAAATTTACATTATATATATATTATCAAATGCAAGTTTATAGATAGTTTTATATGTGTATTTGTGTGCATGTGTGTGCAGTATGTTTCTGTGCATGTAGAGGCCAAAGGTTGATGTTGGGTGTCTCTTTAATCTCTCTCCTTATTTTTTTTTGAGACACAGTCTCTCACTTGGCCTAGAGGTTACTCACCAACTGGCTGGCTCCAGTGAGCTCTGGGGACCCTCCTGTCCCTCCCCAGCACTGGAACTGCAGGCATGCACTGAAGTGCCCAACTTTTTGTAGGGATGCTTCAGATCTGGCCTTGCATCCTTTTCTTGCACCGCAAGCACTTTAATGACTGAGCCATCACTTCAGCTCCAAGAGAGCTTTTTAACCCTGGGGTGGGAGGTGGGGGACCGGGGACACGTAGGTGACCTCAGGGAACTATCTCCTCTCTGGCAGTGTGCTGAAGGAGTTTGAGCAGGTTCCCAGCCACTTGACTGATGAATGCCACATATTCTCCATGGACGACTTCCTCAGGACCAAGAAAGGACTGTTGGCACCTTTGCTCAAGGACATCCTGAGAGCTTCTCTTGCCCACGTGGACAGCTGTGAGGTAAGGGCTCACATAGGATAGGTTCCCTTCCTAGTGCCAGGATCCAGGGAGGGAGGGGTTTCTCCTCCTTGACTCTTGATTACATTTAACTTTCTCAGCCCTGAGCATCGAGAGCATTGACTCACAGCCCCAAGTTAGTTAGCCAAAGATATCCCATTGGGACTCAAGTGGGACCCTGTAGCTTCTTGGTTTGAATGCCCATAGCCTGTAAAACCCATTCTGCCCTGAAGCAGACATTTTGAAGTGTGGTTTCTGTTATTGTTCTGATCCATTCTTCTGAAGGCTAAAATAATAGACATCGATAAATAGATGCTTCCACAGTTCTCAGTTTCCCCAGCACAAGAAGCAGTGCCACCTTGTGACCATAGATGCCTTCTTTTGCAGCTGTGCCAGGGGAAGGGCTTCATTTGTGAGTTTTGCCAGAGCACGACGGTTATCTTCCCATTTCAGACCGCAACTTGTAGAAGATGTGAAGGTACTGAAATTACTTTAATAACATCAGCTTCATTATAATCACTTTACTAAACTGCAAGTTAACGTAAGTTTAATAGCTTAATTGTAATGCTAACTTAAACTGAATAATACCTCAGTGTCTCAGCTAGGGTTTTGTTGCTGTAAATAGACACTGTGACCACTGCAACTCTTATAAAGGACAGCATTTAATTGTGGCTAGCTTACAGGGTAGAGGTTGAGTCCATTGTCATTACAACTTGGTGGTGTGCAGGCAGACATGGTGTGGGAGAGGTAGCTAAGAGATCTATATCCAGATCTAAAGGCAACAGGAAAAAGTTAATACTGGGCCTGGCTTGAGCATCTGAAACCTCCAAGCCCACCCCAATGATAGGCTTCTTCCAAAAAGCCACACTTCCTAATAGTGCCACTCCCTATGGAGGGCCATTTTCATTCAAACCAGCACAGTTAGTCACTTCAGTACAGTTAGGGCTCTAAAGGGCAGGGAAGCAGTATGTACTTGAAGGTATATTAGAGACAGTGCAGTGTGGGACCCACAGTGAGGAATATTTTGCAGGATAGGGATAGAGAATGAAATCTCTTGGGGTTTTGGGTAGAGTGGATGGTCCCAGTATGGCCTGTTGCCACCGCTGGTTTTTAACTATATTATGATCCCATCCAACACTGAAGGGTTGTCTCTATTTTTAAACCATAGTGGAGAGTGGACTTCCTGTTACAGAGACCATATGGCTACCAAAGTCCAAAACTTGTTCTACTGGCTCTCGTGTGTGTGTGTGTGTGTGTGTGTGTGTGTGTGTGTGTGTGTGTTGATATTTGAGACAGAATCTCCCACTGGCCTGGAACTCACCAATTAGGCTAGACTGGCCCACAGTCCCTGTGATCCCAGTCTCTGTCTCCTAACACTGAGTTACAGACACATGCCATCATATGTCTGTGTCTTATATGGGTTCTGGGGGAATTGAACTCAAGTCCTCGTGTTCATGTGGCAAACACTTTACCAACTGAGCTCTCCCCTAGGGCCAATTATTTGCCTCTTTGCAGCTGGAGCTGCAGAGGGAATCCTGTGTTCGCTGGTTGTGTTGCATGGGAAGGATGTGGGTGGAGACCCTGCTCTCAACTGTTATGTGCACATGATTCTTCTTAGGGTACCCTAGTCTTGCAGGACAGGGTCTCCAGAATTGAACCAGGGAATTCCAGGCCAGAAGTAACTGAGTACCATACAACAGACCTAGGAAGAGGGAAATATTCAATGGTGGTGTGTCTATATAAGAAGCCCTGAGCTATCTCGCTGAGCTCTGGGCGGCAGTGTAGGTAGCATCACAGTACTGTTCCAAGTCCACAGCAACCAGCCTCTAGATACAGGCTGGTGCCAAGGAAAGAGCATGACCCTGGATGAGGCAGCTTTGCCCAGTTAGACCCACTTCCAGAGAAGCAATGCCAACCTTGCAAGAGCCATCAGCCACCAAGTTAAGATTAGGAGAACTGCCCCCCAGTGCTTGGGCTGATCTGTAAGCATGAAGTATCAACCACCTCCATTGGGCTCCTGAGCTCAAAGTCAAGAGCTGTTGAGTAACCGATATAGTCTTGAGAGTTTTGGCATGGTTGTTTTCTTTCTGTAAGACTCGGGGTTCTGGACTCAGGTTTCCTCTCTTCCCGGGATGGGAGTGAGTATCTATATGTATGTGAGAAATTAAGGAGTGCATTTGCTGACCACCAATCTTCTCACTTGCAGTGTGCAGGGCCTGCTTTCACAAGCAGTGTTTCCAGGCTTCCAGATGCCCCCGCTGTGCCAGGATCACAGCCCGGAGACAACATTTGGAGAGCTTGCCCCCTGCAGCGACATGATGGCCCAAAGTTGTTCCAAACCTCTCAGGATGTTACCAAATTGTGTCTGCTCCTGGTAACATTCATTGTTTCAGATACTAAGTATTTTTGAAGTAAGAAAAAGAGGACCAAAATTACCCTCTTGTATGCATTTACTGCTTTCAAGGAGTACGGAAGTTTGTGATTAGGTATAGGGTTGTTGCTAAGGGTTTGTTTACAAATGTTTGACATCGTTTTGCTGCTACTGGCTGTTTTTTTTTTTTATTTTTTTTAAGAGAAATCTTTTTTCATTTAAGTTGCACTGGGATAGTTATTTTTAAGCTAAATACAGAACCTATTTTTTTATGAACTGTAACTGACAAGGTGACGTGTTGTTTGTGAAATGGATTGGCGCCACAAGGGAGTGAAGTGCCAAAAGAATCCTGTTTGGCCAAACTTTTGTTAAAGACTGCTGTTGAATGCTGCTTTGTGGCTGTGTCAGTTTCCTGTTTTACTCATTTCATGGTTTGCGTAGAGTACACTCCAACTCTGCCCTGACATTCCTTTCTAGATGAAGGTTTCAGCCGCCCACCAAGGTCCCAGTGAACTGTCATTTGGACCAGTTGCCTCTAGATGGCAATGTTTCGTGAGTGCATGCTCAACCGGATTGCCATCTCCTGTCCCCCAACCCCCACTAGTCCTGTTAGTCCCTACTAAAACCAAGGGGCTCAGAGGAGACAACTCCATTCTAGTCCTTCATGATCTAGCTTTGTGGGTATAAAGAAACAAAACAGAATATAGAGTTTCTGAAAGCTGAGCATGGTGGTGTACACATGTAATCCCTGCATTTAGGAAGTAGAGGCAGAGATTAAGATTTTCTATATGAACATAGAACGTCACATGCAACCTGTAATTTTTTTTAATCTGAAAAAGAGTGGAAGTTTTTAAAAAAGAGATTTATTTATTTATTATATCTAAGTACACTGTAGCTGTCTTCAGACGCACCAGAAGAGGGCATCGGATCTCATTACCGATGGTTGTGAGCCACCATGTGGTTGCTGGAAATTGAACTCAGGAGCAGTCAATGCTCTTAACCACTGAGCCATCTCTCCAGCCCCAAGAACGGAACTTTAAAAACAAGTAAATTTGGATAAATATTATTTCTTTTGTTTGGTTTTTTGTTTTGTGGGCAGGGTCTTATGAAGCCCTGGCTGACTGTGAACTTGTCTCCCGTCTCTATGTCCTGAGTGTTAGGACTGGAGGCGTATGTCACTATTCCTAGCAAGGAAGTACTCTTAATAGTATGTTCCCAGTTACCATTTTAAAATTGAGGCATCCCTTTAGAATGCATAGCAGTGCCTTTTCTCACAATGGTGATAAAATACCCATCAGAGCCGATGTCAGGGAGGAAAACCTGACTGTAGTCTAATGGTTTCAGCTCTGCTGGAACAGGAAAGGAATGGCAGAGTTCAAGGAGGAGAGCATGGTGCAGGCTCCTTCACACAAAACCGGCAGGAAACAGAGAACTAGCTGGGAGTGAAGGCTGGGCTAGACCTCCAGAAGCCCACCCCAGTGATAAGTTGGCCTCCAAATTACCAACCCTCCCAGGTAGAGAGCAAGTGTTGAAACACACAAATATGGGTGAACATGATGGCATCTGCACATAAACCAAGTTCAGTGGATCATGAAACTGGTGAAATTCTGTTTCTAATTCTTCTTATATATAATCTTCCTAGAACATGGGTAAGCTTGTATTTCTCCCTTCTCTCCTGCATAGTTTCTCCTACTTGAGGGGAATTCGGGCCAAATCCCTTCCTGGAATAATCTTCAGGCTGACCAGTTCTCAATAATACTTGGGTATCATATTGCCTGGCGCTCATATGCTCAGACTGAGCTTCTTGAACAGCAAATACAGTCAACAGTGTGCTATAGATGTCCCCAGCCCCACCAGCCAGTGTCTCCTACTGTCTGTGTTGGGCAGGGGAGGAAGAGGAGGAGGAGTAAGAAGAGAAAGAGGAAGAGGAAGAGGAAGAGGAAGAGGAAGAGGAGGAAGTTGACTTTCAGTGAGAGAATTCTGAGCACAATGAAGCATCAGAGTCTCCTCCGTCTGGATATTCTGTCAAATGTTTCTGTTATATGCTTCCTAGGGGGAAGTGGGGCATGATTGTCAAGCCTGGTGTGACATGAGGAAACGTGCACACAGCAGACACACAGAGAAAAGGACTCCGAAAGCAGAAAATCCAATCTCTTCTCAAAGCCTGGAGTTTTCCTAAAGCATCTCACAAGTTTTTCTCCCCTCCTTAGGGTTAGTCAGTTTGAAAACAGATAGGATGGGTGATCAGGCCTTGAACTTGCTAAGCCAGGAGGCCTGCTGATGGGAGACAGGAGCTCCCAGGCCTTTGTCTCAAGTCAAGATGATAAGGAAGAAGCAGGCCATCTTGGGAATTCGCCACCTTTCTTACCTCTATCAATGTCCTCTCCCTATCGGTTTACTTACCAGAGAATCCACCTAACTTCATCCCTCCCAGTAGAATAAGTCCCTTCCTGAAGCAGAGACCTCATGACTTAAATAGCTCTCAGAGGTCCTGTTAATATTGAGATTCACTTATGGAAAACCAGTTCCACAATTTTGAGCCACATTTGAAGCAAGTTTTAGTTAAATACTAGCCAAAAGATGGACTCTGGCCAGGTCCATCCCTGGATTTCCAGGGAATGGCAGTGAGTCACATTTTGTAGAAGCTTAAGAAGACAAAACTCATAATTCACTCGTTTTCAATCAGGTCCAATCAGGGGCAAGCATACGTCCTGACATACTTCCTGCCCTGCCTACGTGAGATCAAGCACATCTGGTGTAGTTAGTTCAAACAAACCATTTAGGGGAGTGGAAACATGTGACTTATCTCTCAAGAACGGTTGCTCCCAGCGTTCCAGGAAATTATCTTGTCCCTGGGCAAGTGGGCTTACTTACGGGCTAGCACTGACTCTCAGTCCTTCCTCAGCACTGTCCACAGCAGCAGCTAAATTTCCACAGAAGTTCTGGAGAAGGCATTAAAAGCCAAGGACATTCCTGGGCTGCCTCATAGTGAACTCTGGAGGGCAGTCTGTGAGACCTTCCTGGCCTCGAATGAAAGGTGGGGGATGGGGACAGAAGAGAAGGCAGCAGCAGATCACTGGCCATCAACAGTACTGAGCAGGCCACTCTGTTGATGTGGGATAGGGACAGAGCCATGAGGTTTGTTCTGTGTGGCCCTGGGAAATACATCAGTTGAAAAGAAAACTCTGTTTTTCCGTCAAGTCTGAGGCATCACTGGGATATCCAACAAATGGAAGGAGAGGCAGATCGCTCTGTGAAGGCAGATCTGAAGCAGAGGCTGGGGGAGTGAACCAGATATCAGAGACGGACAGGAGAAGGGCTGAAGGCTAGGTTGGGAGCTAGCACAATGCTGCTGCCCAGTCCTGGGTGACAGTAAAGTACAGGCTCTGCTCCAGGGCCCTTGTGTGCCGATGGGAAGAAGACAGGGGTGAGGGGTCTGCAGATTCACTAACACCGAGGTGCTGTCAAAATACAAAATGGCTTCCTCTTGCCGCAGGGGGGAGATCCCCAAAGGCTAATCAGACTCCACATTGAAGAAAAGGGAAGAGGGGCAGCTTCATGAGAGGACCGACAGCCCAGGAGCATTGATGTGCCAAAGGAAAAGGGGAGTGTGTGTGTGGGGGGGAATAGAAGGATTTAGTGGGGAATGGAGCTGCAAAGTAGAGCCCACCGCCACCCAGCACTGTGACAGGAAGGTGTTTGCAGTCCTCACAGAGCATTGCTAAGAAGGGCCCCAGGGGACACAGCTGGGCCTCTGTTCCAGGAAGACAGTAGGAATTGGGTGCTGGGTGCACTGAGGACAGAACAGAGGCTCACTAGTTGACATAGGAGGGCCTACATGCAGGGCAGCCACAGAGGAAGGGGAGCAGAGGGGACCCCCGGAGAGGCAGGAGGAACCAGGTCCAGATGGTATAAAATTGAAGGGACTCCCCAAGGCTCAGCCAAAAAGGCAAACCACATTTCAATAGTGTTTTAAAAATGTGATGTTAGGGTCCCAGGAGATAGCTCAGTCACTAAACTCCTCGTGCACGTGTGTAGTATAATCACTGGGGAGGTGGAAGCAGACTATCTTGATTGTATGAATGTAAGAGCTCCATGTACACGTTTGGTGCATCGGGTCCCTAGGATTGCAGTTAAAGGATGGTTGTGAGCCACCCAAGTGGGTGCTGAGAATGAGACCTGCAAGAACAGCAAGTGTTCTTAAGTGCTGAGCCATCTCTCCAAGCCCCCATAAATATAAACCTGTTTTAGAAAAGTACAAACACCAGCTCACAAACTGTATGTCTGAAATGGAAGCATTCTCCTCCTACTTTATGAAAGACACCTTCACTGGCACCTGAGAGAGCAGTTCTGCACCCCCTGTTCTTCTCGGGAGTGTGACTTGTCCCTCCCCACATCACTTTGGCTTTATCTCACAATCCCTCTTGGCACCATATTCCAGAAAATTCTGGGTTCCCAGGTACCCACAGCTTCCTTATAAAGAGGAGTGGAGTTGTGGGTAAACGTGTCCCCATAACCACTGTCTCCCATTTGTGTAGAGAGAGAGCAGGAGAAAGGCCCTAGCGAAGAGTTTAGCTTCCTGGCTCTCAGGAAAAGCCTGGTCACTACCTAACATGGACAGATGGACAGATTGTAGCAGCAGGAAACTAGTGGGCTGAGGTAGAATCACAAGACCTTGGGATGAGAAGAGGCTAGAGGCAGGCAGAGAGGCCTGAGGAGTCAGTGCTACCTCACGCCCTTCAGTTACGTGATTGATCCCCGATGGCTAGGATGACGGCTCACACACTCCAGGATGTGAGAGCATTGTTTCCTCTGCACGCCGCCGGAGTTCCAATTTCTGTTTGAGTCTGCTTGCCAGGGCATCATTCAGAAAAGAACCATGTGGTTCTGTTTGAGGCATGAGAAAGGGGAACCAGGATTTCCCCTTTCAAACCAGTTAAGACATTACTTCTTAAGATAGGTCCTCAAATGTTGGTTTTAAGGAAGCAGCCTTCACAGGGGATGTGGCCAGTGACAAAGGGTTTCTCTGCCTTGTCCCCCTCTGGCAGTGAGCTGAATAAGGCTTGTTCATCATCAGCAGTCCGTGGGCAATGGTCCACTGGTGTCGAGCAGGACAGGCTTAGACCTAAGGGCAGGGACTAACATCCTACATGCCTGCAGATGTGTCTACAACAATCTCATCAGCAGGAACAGGAAGCTGGGGCCCAGGGCGAGGCTAAAAGGGATACATTGAATCATCAACCTTACAGATGAGTCTTTCACCTTGTAACTTCCCTGCCACATTCCTGGACCAAGGCAGAGAGGTTTCCAGCCATTTTTTTTTTTTTTAAGAGAAAGTGTCCCTTCTGCCACCCTGTCTCTATTCATTATCATTTATTATCATTTTCTGGTCCCTGGCCCCATTCACCTGAAGAACATTTTAACATTAAAAAGAAACGAACAAAGTTTATTGAGCAAGTACTGTTTCTGGGCACTTAAAGACCCCTGTGGGGAAGGGCTTGACAGTTGTCACCAGTTTCGGGAGCTGAACTATTTCCCTGTTCTCCTTGCTTGTTATAGTCCCCAGAACAGTGGCATTAGAGCACACCCCCTTACCTCTGAAGGCTCTGGGGAAATCACTTCTGTTGTGGTGAAATATTCCTGTAGGCACAGCGCTTGAACACTTAGCTGGCAGTGCTGCTATAGATGTGGATGAGGTAAGATTTAGCCAGATGAGTTAGGGCACCAGGGACGGGCGCTTAGCATTCTGACATCCTTGGCTTCTTCTGTCCTGTTCCCTGCTCCCCACCTCTGACACCAGTCACACTAGAATCCATTGCACACACAATGGGACCACACTCTGACACCAGTCATACTAGGAACCATTGTGCACACAATGGGACTACACTAGGAAACATTGTGCACACAATGGGACCACACTTTGACACCAGTCATACTAGGATACATTGTGCACACAATGGGACCACACTCTTTATGGCTCATCTCTCACTGAACACAAATTATTTTATGAGTGTCTCTGTGTGTAGTTTGTGCCCGTGTGTATATGTTCGTGTGATGCATGCCTGTGTATGTAGTAGTTGTGTATGTACACATATGTGTTTGCATGTAGAGGCCCGAGGTTGACATCAGGTGTCTTCCCAAATGCTTTCTATCTTGCTTTGTAAGACAGGCACTGCCACAGAACCTGGAGCTCATTAATGAACTAGACTGGCCAGCCGGCCAGACCAAGCGCTCCTCTCCTGTGTAGGATTACAGGTGCATACCTCTGTGCACACCTCATGTGTGTGCTGGGGTCTGAAGTTGACTCTTCATGCTAGTGCAGCAAGCACTTCACCACCATGTTGAAATTGGTAACAGAAGAAAACACCATTTCCCATAAGTGAAGCTGGAGCCCCTCTAATGGTAGTATTAATGGTTATATATATATATATATATATATATATATATATATATAGAGAGAGAGAGAGAGAGAGAGAGAGAGCACATTGTTGAGAAGACATAGGAAACCTGAGTTAAGTCAATTCAGATCTCTAGCCCACATGCTGGAAAGAGAGAACAGGCTCCCACAGGTTGTCCTCTGAACTCCATGAGTGTGCCAGCGTCTTTCCTTTAGAGTGGTTCTAAGTGTCATCACTGGGGGTGAGAGGGAGACAGACAGAAATCAAAGAGTACAGCCGACTCTTCGTGAAGACCATCATTGACTAAAGCAAAGCTTTGTGGACCTGGTTGTTTCTAGATCCATTCCACCCTCCAGCTACAGTATGGCAAAGGCAGCTGAGGCAGGGTCAAAGGCCAAAAGCCAGAGTTGATTTGGAAAGGCCCGCTCACATCACTCCCTTTAGTGGGCTGCTATTCCCTCATCAGGAGGGTGAAGGCACAGGTGGTCTGTGCAGATGTGAGTCCCCTGGGACTTTAGTTGGTCAGTTGGCTCAGGAAGAGCAGAGCTCTATGGTGTAAATCAGGGGTTTCAACAATGGAGGCTGCTGCTGCTGTCTGGTGAGTGGAGGGCAGAGATGCCATTAAATGCTCCCAGGAAAAATTATCTGACTCAAAATATTAGCATGCTAAACAATAGGTCCTGAGGAGAAGCTCTCCTCTAATAAGTTTGGGGGATACAGATCTATTAAAAATTTTAGGAAAATAAATGTGTTATTTGATTCAGAGCCTGAAGAGCTTCAGTGCTCACTGGGCAGTGTGAGCAGCCAGCTATAGGCTGGCCACAGCTGCGAAGGAAAGAAATGACCTGATTGGTTCAGGCTCCACACTTGCCTTATTTATCATGGTCTCATCTAGGGGATTCCTGTGATTGGCTGAAGCTTACAGCTTATGACTGGCTGACCTACTAATATATATACTGTATATGTGTGTGTGTGTATATTATAACATGTAACATATACTATATATACCATATGCTACATAACACATTACATATACATTTAATATATAAGATACTATTATATATTAGTAAATACATTTAGGATGTTTATATATTGAGGTTGAGTATTCTCAGCCTCAGACCAATGGCCTCCTGCTTCTTTAAATAGTCTTTCTTAGTTCACATTAGCATAGAGAATAGAGAACAATCATAAATAAATTTTGTTTACTCAAGCATCTCTCCAACTTCTTGCATCACAGAACCCCTCCCTGGTACATAATCTTGACATCGTGTGTGTGTGTGTGTGTGTGTGTGTGTGTGTGTGTGCACATGTGTGTACATGTGTGTGGGGGCATGTATATGTGTGGACAAGTGTGTTTATGCATGTGCATGCTTGTGTGTGTACATGTGTATGCCTGCATGTGTGTATATGTGCATGTATATTTTTGCCCATGTGTGTTCATGTCTGTGTGTTTATGTGTGTGCATGTGTATTTGCACATATGTGTGCATGTTTCTCTGTGTGTACATGTGTGTGTTTGCACATGTGTGCGTGTTTCTGTGTATGTACATATGTGTGTGTTTGCACATATGTGTGCATGTTTCTGTGTATGTACATGTGTGTGTTTGCATATATGTGTGCATGTCAGTGTGTGTGTGTGTCTGTATGTGTTTGCACATGTGCGCATTCACAATCACTTTTCACTTTACATTCTGCAATAGAGTCTCTCACTGACTCCACAGCTTACTGGTTTGCTTAGGCTAACTGGCTAGCAGGCTTCTGGAATTCTTCACTTTCTGCCTCCCCAGGGCTGGGATTACAGACGACAGTGGCTTTCATGTGGCTAAACTCAGGTCCTTTTGACTCAGCTTCCCAGCCTCTTGATAGTGAGCCGTAGTTGGAAAACACTGGTCAGATAATCCGTGTTTCACCTTTGGAAAGTATGCTTTCTTTGTGGCTGACTTCAGGCTCACTCAATAGCCTCAGACCTATGACTGTGAGCATGCCACAGTCTCTGGTTCCTCAGTAGCCTCAGTTTTGCTGGTGAGAGTAACACCATATACACACGGGGGTCTTCTGAGGATCAAATGTTCAATGTTTGGATGTCAGCAGCCACCCCCAGCAATCCTCAATCCAACCTCAGCTTCCAAGTGTGGTTTTGTCTTTGTAATATCCCTTTGGGCTTGCTGTAATACTAGATATGACCAGGAGAGGGCAGTAGTGACATGGCCTTGCCTTGAATGTTCCTTAATGTCCTTTGCAAGGCTTAGCAGGTGACTTTTTGCTGATTTCCTGTAAACTGGAGTTTTAGAGCTGAAGAAGACTCTGGCAAGGACGCCATGGATTCTGAGTGGTTCATCTACAAGGTCAGATACGGACTTGATCTGCATAGCTCTCATATCAACCGAGCTCCTGGAATGGCGGCACCATTTTTCTGAGGAAAAAGCCACCAAATGTATTAGTATTAGCAAGCAGCTGAAATGAAGGGGTGGTGGCTGGTGACACTTGTTGCCACAGAAAAACCGGCTCAGCAGGCCACAGAGGCATACGCCTGCTCACAGAGATCCACCTGCTTTTGCCTCTTCAAGTGCTGGGATTAAAAGCACGCACCACCACACCTGGTTGAGTGTGGTTTTGTTTTACATTTTGCAACAACATCTCACTGTGAAGCCCAGGCGGGCCTTCAAATTGCAACTCACCTGACTCAGGCTCCAAATCTTGGGATTACAGGCTCGTGTCTACCAGTTTATGGTAGTTTATTAGAAACTTTCTGTCTGCCTGGTGTAGTTTGTGCAAATGGGCATCTGATTTTCAGGGCCTACAACTTTCAAGTGGCTCTCATGAATTCTAAGAGTTCCTGGGCTTGGCTCCTACCTCTAAGTTTCCACACATGATTCAGCCTTATACCAAATTACAGGCATAAAGTTTGTCTCTTTCACCACTGAAAACATTCACACCGTGTTGTTGCTGGTGGTTGGTTAGTTTTTGTTTGTGTGTGTGTGTGTGTGTGTGTGTGTGTGTGTGTGTTTGAAACAAGGCCTTGCCTACTTAGACCAGGCTAGCCTCAATTTCATGATCTTTCCGCCTCAGCTTACTGATGACTGGCATTGTAGGGGTAAGCCACCGTTTTTTAAGTTTAGGAAGTGCATTTCACATTTGAGGGCCTCTGAGAGATACCCCTTACCTACCATCTGAGCCCAGTCTGCTGCTGGCCTGGCCTCGTGTTTCCTCTTAAAGCTATGTATGCTGCCACTCAGACTGAATCCTCCTTGTAAACTGGACAGTGGGCATCAGGGACAGAGGTGTGGGGAGTGCTGCGGAAGGGAGCCCTGTAGTTGGCCGACAAGGTTGCGGTGTGAGCAGCTTCCTTGTCCAGACCCTGCTCCTGCAGCTCCGTCCCGCCCTCTTCTTTCTCTACCCTCGTGCCTCTGCTGTTTTGTTTCCTGATGGTACTCCATCTCCAGGCCACTCCCAAATCATGCCTGTGACGTCATCACCAGTGGCTGCATCCTTTCTGAAGCCTCGTCTCCATCCCTCCTGACAACTTGCTTATCCAGTATAGGCCCCTCCATCCTCCCAGTTCTAGCTTCTTCCTCGGGCCCCAGCTCGCCATACTTAGTTCTATGCCTGCCTGCCTGCCTTCTTTCCTTCCTTCTTTCCTTCCTTCTTTCCTTCCTTCCTTCGAAGCATCCAGTTGCCTTCAGTTTCACTTCTGCCTTTGACATCTTTTCTGCCAGGAGTATTCCCCTGTGTTTTTGTTTAAAAAGACTTCAAAACAGTGAATCAATAGCTAATTGACAAATCAATTAATCACTAATGATTATGGATGAGTTGTTGAACTTTTACTTCACCAGATTCGTACTTTACCAGAGTCTAGGCCATGTTTAGAGAACAACGTGTATCTTGTACTTAAGGAGCAGTTAGCTGTGCAAGTCACCATAAACGACCTTCAGCAATTTCTTCCTGATTTTATTGTATCCAAGGTGGGGGAGATGAGGTTCAAGCCAGTGGTTCTCAACCTTCCCAATGGCCCTTTAATACATCCTTGAGATGGAGCTGCGAGGACTGATAAGCTGAGGCAGGGATGCCTAAGGCGATCTTGTCCCAAAAGAAACAAAAAGAAAGAAATTATTAAAACAAGCAGACAGAGCTCCAGGAGCCCTGACCTTTCTTGGAGATGGCCTTTCTAAAAGCAAAAGGACACCAGGTCTGGAGCCTGTTGCAGCTTAGTGGGTCCTCTCCCATCAGGCTTTGCGGCGCCGATCTCCTATAGCAGCAGATGGGAAGCATGTGGGGAAGACAGAAAGTTTACAAAACAAGTGTGGAGGTCACTCGTCCACTTCTGTAGGAATGGTCTTGGTCTCCCGAAACTCTTCTGCGTCCCCTCTACTTCTAAAGTTTCGTTAAAATAGAAAGTCTTCCTTTAAGAGAAGTCCAAATTCCATTTGCTCACGGCATAAGCGAAGCGGATCAACTGCATGCTCCGTTCTCCCTCTTTCTAGAAATGCACTGAGGTTAAAAATATACAAAAGCCTAAGAGAGCACAGCACACTGTACCGGAAGGAGCATCAGGGAGCACTCATTCAGCAGTTTCGACTGATGCGAGGCTGCGAACTCTGGCTGGTGTCTGAAGGACTGGACAGGAGGCCTCTGGCCTTCCTCTGTCCTCCCCTCAACCCTACCCCCACCCCCCAGTCCTCCTTGGAAGGCCAAGCACAGAGTGAGGCAGCCTGGGCTAAAGGTGGGGACATGGGTTTTTCTGACTATCACCTTGAAAAACTCCAGAGAATCTGGGTCCAGCGGAGTTTAAGATACGGTTGGAAGTTGAACAGAAAGGAATCAGGTGAAAAATCTGTACACTGAAGAGATGGGTTCCGCCCTCTTCCTGCAAGTGCTGCCTTCAGGAATCAGGCAGCCATGATAATACTCCAACAGAAAAGACTGCTTTAACTGAAACTGTGTGACTAAAAGTCTCTCTTAGGAACCTAGGTGTAGACAGCCATACTCCCATAGACTCGCCCACACTCTCTTCACTGACATGAGCACCTTCTGGATGGAGGTGAGGTCACAGAACTGAGGACCCTGCTATCTCTGGTATGATGTGCAGGGTGGTAGAGGTTAGAGCTTGTGTGAGATATCTTCTGTTGGTTTCACAGTGACCTGCCCCCATCCTTTTGTTTCTGAGGTTTATGGTTCCCTGGTCTTACGGCTTCCAAGTGAGTCTGGACGACTAGCAGCCCCCCAAAAAAGAGTTGAGGGAGGAAGGGCAGCGAAGTCTCCATTGTCTGCTCCCCAGAGTATTTTCCTGTAAGGCTACCTTGAGTTCCTTGGTCAAAGGTCATAGTGCCTGTCACAGAACCTGTTCTGCATAACAGACTGTTCTTCTTGGTTCTGAAAACCTCCATCTCCCATGATGGAGTGGTGGGAGCTCTACCACTGTCAATCAAGGTTCAGTCACACCCAGTCCTACCACTCAATCAAGGTTCAGCCACGCCCAGTCCTACCACTGTCAATCAAGGTTTAGCCACGCCCAGTCCTACCACTGTCAATCAAGGTTCAGCCACGCCCAGTCCTACCACTGTCAATCAAGATTCAGCCACGCCCAGTCCATCCCTTTGTGAAAGCAGAACAGCTGTGTTTGGCTTCTCTGCCTCCAAGTTTGCAACCTCACTGTTGTGGATGGTTTGTGGGTGCTTCTGCTGTGGACTGGACTGAGAATGGAAGGACAAAGGAAAAGATCCCACAGAAGATGGGGAAAGCTGTGGGCCTTGATGCCACCTCCCCAACAGAGTGGGTCAGAGAACCATCAAAGCGTGCACAAATGGCAATGTTGTCTGACCTGGGTCTGACTTCCAACAGTGTTCATGGAAACGTCTCCTATAGGCAAACCCTGACTAGATCTGTTCTGGAAATTTCTATCCAGGTTAATCATATTGACACATAATCACCTCAGAAATTCTAGTCCCCTTCCCACGTTCAGGTCTCCCTTTTGTGTGTGACAAACTGATTTTAATTGGAGTGGCTTGTACCTCATGACATTTCTGAGGCGCTAAAGATGAGGAATAGCAGTAAGTCTTTGGTAGTCATCAAACTTTAGAACAGCGAATGGGGTGTCTGGAGGATGGAGAGGAAGTTCCTAGAACAAAGCGTTTCACACCTCAGAGCTTTATCTGGAGTTTACATTAAGACAGAAAGTCGGGGGGGGGGGGTGTAGTTTTGACACATATTTCGAAACTGACTACTTGTTTGAGGAAGTTGTGAAGAATGTTACCCTATTTATGAACATGTGAGAAAAAAGTCACTTTGCAAATACTGACCTGACACATAGTCTCTGGATGTATCTTATTTACAAAGATTGGGAAATTCTATCCAAGGAGTCACACCAGAAAAAAACCAAACCAGAGCTAAACCAGAGTCATTGGAAACACTGCAGTTCTCACCGGAACCAGAGCCACTGGAAACACTGCAGTTCTCACCAGAACCAATGCCACTGGAAACACTGCAGTTCTCACCGGAACCAGAGCCACTGGAACCACTGCAGTTCTCACCAGAACCAATGCCATTGAAAACACTGCAGTTCTCACTGGAACCAGATCCATTGGAAACCCTACAGTTCTCACCAGAACAGATGGAAAGTTTCATAACCCAGAGGTCCCGAGATTGCTCTGGAAAAAGTAATGTCTACCAAAAATAATTTCAACTAAAAAAAAATCACCAGTCCAAAGAGGAAGATTCAACAAGCAAGATTAGCTGACAGAGAATATAAAGAAGACAGCTGAAGCTACAAAATGAGCACATTTATAGTGACTAATTTAATGGTATTATAAACCACAACAAAAGAATAAAATACTACAAAAAACAGAGTCAACGTGAGTCAATCAGAATCAAAAGGGCCACTATAGAAACTGATTTATGAAATAAATATGGTATTAGAAACAGATGGAAAACAGGAAGATAAACATGACAGAACTCTGTAGAGTGTTGGACACCAGAACAAAGAGATGAAGAGGGAGAGGAAATGGAGGGCCAGAGAAGCTACAAATCACATGTCACAGGGATTCTAGAACATCCAGAAAACCAGGAAGAGCCAAGGTCTGATAATTTTCTAGAAAGGAATAGTACAGCTTCAGTTTGAGGGTTTGTACAAGTTCCTAAAGCTTAGTAAAAACCAAGTTCACACAGACATATCCCATTGCAACATCAAAGACAAAGAGGGGTGAGATGCATTGAGAAGTCACACAGGGTGCCAGCAGAGGGACGCTGGTTACACAGAGGGCAGGTATGCCATAAGTTCTGGGACCTCCGTGTCAACGGGCTAAAATGGAAAAGCCACCAGCCTAGAGCCAGTTCTCAGCTAGATTGTTACTTTAGAGCTTTGTGAAATAAAGGCATTTTGTACAGAAATATCTAACTACCACATTGTAGAAATTTCAACTCTGACTAAAATATGTCATCTAGAAATTAACATTTTCCTCACATGATTCAATTCTATTTTTTTAAGTAATGAAAAGAAAAGAAAAGAAAAGAAAATGCTGGACTTTGTGGCTCGTATCTAGAATCCTATCACTAAGGAAGCTGATGCAGGACGATTGCTTCAAGTTAGAGACCAGTCTGAGCTATATATTAAGCTCCAGGTCAGCTTGAGTTACATGGAAAGAGTTTGTCTTAAACAACAAAGAATAACCCACCCTATATTTTCCCACTTTTGCCAAACAAGTTGGAAAAAACCCCAAACTCTGGGTTATTAGTTTTTAATCTCCAAGATGCCACGAGATCAGAAGGTCTTTTATTCCTTATCTCACCCATTGTTCTTCGCTTTAGTTTAGCTAGACTGCAGTGGCAATGGATGACACAGGGCCTTCCAACAAGAAAAGTTTATTTCTTACTGTCCAGGACTTGTATCTCTGTAAGAGAAAGCAAGCAGGCAGAGGCTGAACCACATAATAGGTCTGAGAGCCTTTGGTAAGGCAGTAGAGGCTCTCACTTTACATTCCATTAAAAAAAAAATGCAGGTTCTCAGCCAAGCCCCATGCTAATCACCAAGAGAAGTGGCTTCTGCAGGAGGGCGTAGCAAATCACTTGGTAAAGGCGTGGGTGTGATAAGCCTTCTACATGGTGAATATAAGCAAGCTGGAAGAGCTATTGGCAGCTACCACATAGTTCAAAAGCTTTTATATTCTTGCAAATTGTAATTTCCTGCATGTATATGTATAAATATAATGCAACATATATAATTACATAAGAATAATTATATAAATACACGTATACATTTATTATACTTAGATTATATATAAAAACATTTATAAATTTTATAAATTACATAAATTATACACACACATATATGCATGTGTATATATATATATATATATATATATATATATATATATATATATATACACATACATACATACAGAATCTGTCATTGTCTAAAATTGTTCTGCTACTGACCCTCTATGACACTCTTGGTTTTTTTAACTCCGGTGCTACTGTGACTCAGACACAGGAGCTCTTCGATAATGGTTTACTTTGTGATTAGAGAGTTGCGTCTGAGAAGTATGCACACGGCTTCTTTAATCCTAAGTTCTGGCTAGCATAACTAATGGTGCAGTGCAGGGCACTGTGCACACTGATGCACGTGGCAATTTGTCTGATCTCCCTCTGCCAGGACAGCATCAGTGTGAGAACTGATCCTGGCAAGCATAGCCTGCCTCTAAGTGGCCTCGCTCGCAGACCCGTTCAGTTCTAGAGCTACGTAGCCAACTGCGGCCATCATGGAGACCTCATTCTGTCTTTCACAGATATTGGAAATCCTGGAAACTTGAAAAAAAATTAGCAAACTGCCCAGGGAGTTATTAAAAGTAATTTTCATACAGTGGCACAGAAGTTTGAGGGCCCTGATGGCTGCTCATGCCGCAGAAACCAAATACCTGTTAGTCATGGTTGTGATTCTTCTTCATGAAGCAGAGGTTAGCTGCCCTCAGTCGACATCCTGACCACCCCTAAAATGCCCCAAAGAAGATGCATTTCAGCAGGGGGCCCTGGTGAGCTGCCTATCGGCTCCATCCGAAGTAGAGATGTAGCCAAAAGAGCCAGGTTGCCTTGGGAAGGAAGTATGGCACAGAGGAAGAGGGGGAGAGGGAGGACACAGGCGGGATGGAGAGTGGGTGAGGGTGGAAGAGGCGTGGTGTGGGGCTGGTGTCAATGGTGAAGTACGCGTGGAGTAAAGGGTGGTGTGGAGGGCTAGGGTGAAAGCTGAATTGTCCCTCTGTGGCAGACAGAAAGGGCTCCCACCCTAAACTCACCCTACACCTACATCCAAATCCCTAGAGCATGCGCTGAGGTCATGCAACCGGCAGTTGATGGGAACTGGAGTTCCTGGTTGAATTAACATTGCTGGTCAGCTGACCATACAGTAGGGAAGCCACCTGCTAGCATTAACCCGCCAGTATTAACCCCAAGACCACCCATTTCAATCTTCGGAGCCTCAGAGTTTTGAGCTGCTAAGGCCGTAATTCATTCGAAGCCAATGCTTTGTGGTTGTTACAGCAGCAACAGGGAACGGATACACTGCCATCTGAGTGTGTGACTGCCATCTGAGAGTGTGACTGCCTTCGCAGGGCAGCTGCTTCGTCTCCTTTTCAAGATAAGTTCCCCTGGAGAGCACGGTCTTGTCATGGTATTCACTGGCAGAATCTTCTGGAAAAACAAACTAGTCAAAGCAGGAAGGCTGCTTCTTTCTCCTCTCCTGCTGTTTCCTCCTTCAAGGTGTTTTGTTTACAGATGGACCCAAAGATGATAGTTTGTATTTGATGACCATGGCACTTACAATTCAAATGTAGCCTAGAGGAGCTGGTAATTTGATTTTTTTTCCTTCCCTTGCCCGATCACTAACTTTAGAGACACGATCTTTGCAGAAGGCATTGATCTTTTGTGCTGCACCAGATATTAGATATTATTTGCCAGGAAAGGGTTGAGGGAGGGCAGCAGGAAGGGGCCACGGGGGCTGGCAGACTGTGGTTTCTACAGCTTGCAACACCCATCAGCCATCTTGCTTGATGCAACTCTCAGAAGCCCTGAGAACGGCAGGGCGGGAGTAGCGGACTCTCTGTAGTTGAGAGCTCAGCCCCTGACTGGTGGACCTGCTTTCTTCAGAATAAACTTCAGCGTCGGGTTTTGGTGACTCCATTTATGGAGGTGCACACAGTTGCTGTCATGGCTGGGACACAATACTGTGGCTGGCACTAGGACAGCCATACAGACCTGCAAGGCTCAAGCTAGTTCTGACACATGCAAACCCACATGTTTCCTGTCACCTATGTCTGTTCTCGGATGCAGCTTCTCGGTAAGGAAGGTTGAGGAGAGCCAAGGTCTGTCCAGTTTCTCAGGGAACTATAGACGGTTCCCTTTTGTGGCAACAAGCCACAAGAGGAGGAAGGATTGGTACATTTAGGTTTCCCTTCCTTTAAAATACCTCCCTCCCTTTCCCTTTCTCTTCCCCTCCCCTCCCCCTCCTCTCCCTCTCCCCTCCCCTCCTCCTCAAGGCAAAACATGTAGGCCAGCCCCAAGTAGACAATGTCATGCATTAGTGGGATTCATGCTGTTTTAATGCTTCATAAAATTTTAAAAGTTTATAAAGTTAAACTACTAGAAAATGGAGTTGAAAATAAGAAAAATTCCAATAGCCACACAGAGATACTATCTCCTCCGTAATGGATCGGTAAATATTTTCCAAGATACGACTCAGATTGGAGACTCAGTAGGATGGGAAGGGGAATGGTGTCACCTTCTAAGGTACTACTTGGAGGGGTCAAAAGGTTCGAGGAAAGAAACCAGCTTTCTGTAACAGAGGCTCAACCACGCTTCTACGTATCGCTCTGCTGTCGCGCGCTGTTGCTGTTCCGGGTCTGCTGTTTCCTTACTTAATAAAGCTACCTGTAAAACAGAGATGTGAGCTTGAAGCGTGTCACTGAGTGGCGAGAGAAGCAGGTAGCATTCGCCAATCGTTCTGTGTGATTTTTGATGAAAAAGTATCAAAGGTCTTTCTAGTTGAAATTTACTACGGTGTGTTGGCACAGAGGCCTGGAGCCCTGTCTGCCGGTGAACCGGAAAACCGTTATAGCCAGGAAGGCTTGGCTACCTATGCCTTGGAGCCTGTCGCCCACTCAATTCCCATTCGATTTTTGAATAGATTT
Organism: Mus minutoides; assembly: GCA_902729485.2. Taxonomy (NCBI): domain Eukaryota; kingdom Metazoa; phylum Chordata; class Mammalia; order Rodentia; family Muridae; genus Mus; species Mus minutoides. The sequence continues at coordinate 605,826 of LR750080.1, forward strand.
CCTGAGATGTCTGAAAATTATGTAAATTAGAGGCTATGGTTCAATTTAGAGATAACGCCATTAAAAATTAGGGATCTCTTTGAATAAGAGAATGTCACATGCCTTTGGAGGGAGGGGGACACATCTAGTGTTTTTTTCAGGACCAGGGAACATTCAGGCACCTGGAATTGTGTGTCGAGAGTGTGTTCAGCAGCCTCCCACTGAGCGCTGTGCTGGGCCTAGGATTTGGGTCTGTTTGGTTTTCATAGGACTTTGAAGATGGGGGGCCTTGCTGATTCTTAATGAAAGAGCACCCTGATTGCTTGGGGCTGGTATGGAACGGGCCGTAGTTTAGATAGTGTGCCAGTCAGACTTTGTGTTGCTGCAACCTAAAGACCCGATAAAACTACGACACAGATTTCACCCCCACTTTCTGAGGTTTTGGCCCTCGTGGTGACAGAGTGTGGTGGGGTGGAATTGTTCAACTCAAGGCCACCAAGCAAGCAGCATGGAGTAGCGGAAAGATTCCAGGACAAGCTTATCCCCAACGGTCCAGGGTCCCACGATCCACTTCCTTCAGCTCTGCCTCACCTCCCACTGCTCACCACCTTCCAACAGGACCATCATTGTTATGAGAGTCTGATACATCCCTTGTCAGAGAAGTCATGATCTAAACATATCTGGCACGCCATCACTGGCGCCCACCGAGGTGTGCCTTATCAGTCTCCTGGACGTTTCTCAGTCCAGTCTTAAATTGAGAGTCAAGATGGATCATCATAGCCCTGCTGTGAGGCGAAGAACCAGAAAGAAGCTACAGCTACTTGGAAAGTCTGCAAACACTGCGTGATAGGAACCGGAGGAGAACAAGAGAGGGAGGGGTCACAAGCCCTCCCTACTGGAATGAGATGGAAGGGATTTGTTAAAACGGTAGTCAGTGTGGAGCCAAGGTGGAGCCTAGCATGGTAGATGGAAAGGAACCTAGCTTAAGCACCCGGTCTGTTCTCAGAAGCACCTTGAGTGCTGTGCTCCACTCCAGCCACCAGCTCTCAGTGAATGGAATTCTAAATCTCCTTTCCCAGTGGGCAGTCTCTGCCTGCATGAACTAGCAAGAGCAAGCGAGTCTCCAAAGGGCCATGATGCTTGCTTCTGGCTAGACCCAGTGCTGACAACTTCTTACAAATCCCCAAAAGGAGTTTCTCGGGGAGCCTTTGTGTTCTCAGAGGATCACAGGGTCTGCTGCTAGGGCGGGGTCTTGATAGCCTGAGTTAAGTGTAGATCCTAAAGCAGAGAGAGACATGGTTTAAGTAACATCCCATTGTCTTCAAAGTAATAATAGTCTCACTCTGCCTTTTTATTTTTTAATTCTTTGCTACAAATACACTTATACCACTTCTTATTTTAAAGGTGTATTTATTTTTATGCTTATGAGTACACTGTAGCTGTCTTCAGACACTCCAGATGAGTGCTTTGGATTCCATTACAGATAGTTGTGAGCCACTATGTGGTTGCTGGGATTTGAATTCAGGACCTCTGGAGGAGTAGTCAGTGCTCTTAACCGCTGAGCCATCCCTCTAGTCCCTTTCTCTGCTGTTTAAAAACGTATTTGTCTTAGTCAAAATATAGACTGTTGGAGGTGGAGATGTGGCTCAGTGGTTAAGAGCACTGGCAGCTATTCCAGGGTATCTGGGTTCGATTTCCACCACCCACCACCCACGTGGTTGCTTACAATCATCTATGATGCCAGTTGCAGAGGATCTGACCTTCTCTTCTGGCCCCTGACAGCACCTGGAATGCGTGTGGTACACAGTCATATGTGCAGGGAAAATATTCCTACACATAAAAACAAAATGAAGAAATAAACTTTAAAAAAAAAGAAATGCTTTAGAAAGATGCTGTTAATTCGTATCCACTAAGAAATACAAATTACAGTAATTATTTGCTCTGTGGAAAATAGAGAACAAATGGCTAGACCTAATAAGACAGTCATATGACAGAAATACTTCTATCCCAAGATGGGAATGAGATCAGGTGGGATGGTGTATAGGGATGTTTAAGTGTTCTCTAGTTCTATAATGACCAGGGATCATATGGGTTCCTTCCTTGATGTATTGACAAACATAAAGAGAAAATGAAAATGGAAAATCCCAATTAGGTAATTATTTCTATGATGCATGATATTGAAAAGAAATACCCTCACCTGAAGCTCTTTCAAGGGCTATTACCATGATTTCTGGGATAAGAAATGTTCAGTTAAGGTCGTTGAGAATCTGGTGCCTTGGCACATACTTGCAATTAGATAATGACTTTTTGTAAGTGTCTCTGTCTGATGCAGACTATTGATCTGCTCATGGAGCCAACTTTTGCATTACTATAAATTACTTGGGCAACGCTGCCGTTTTCATACCTTGGTTCTCAAATTAAAAGTGTAGGATAAAATCGGGAGGGATCCAGGGTTGAGAATGTCAGTTAGTGTGCGGCTAACAGATGCAGTCTTCAAGGTATATAAAATTGAAACAAGAGAAAAAGAAAAGAAAATGGAAGGACTGTTTTTTACAATGCCACACAGTTTGTGTTTCTTACTAAGCTTTTAAGAGTATGGTCCATGTCTTCTCTGAGCACGTGGTGAATATGCTAGTTGGCTCCTTAACATTTCAGCTGGATGGAAATGTGGCCACATATGTATTTGTTCTGGAGCCTCCTTTGGTTTTTTGGAAGAGTATCTTAGCCTCAGCTTTCTTTAGTGAAACACAGCAAATATATAACAGGCTCTCATTTTCCCAAGGGGCAAACAGACATAGACGCAGCTGACTTCTGTGAACTGTTATGAAGGCTGGTGGCCCCTGATATCCGGGTGGCATGTTGAGTAACGGGTTGATTCTTATTCTCCTCACGTTTTAGGCACCAAAACACGCTCTCCAGTGGAGGAACAAGCTATTCTACCCCCTCGGCCTCACACAATGTCTACGGTCATAAGCAGCTTCAGACTGAAGGAGGGTGGCGGGGCCACATTTTTGAACAAGGATGGCCTACTTCAGGATGATGGCAATGGGAGAGGCGCCTCACAGAGAGACCTGGGTCCTCCTCTCATCACCTCTAATGCCTTTTCTAAGACTAGAGTTGTCTGTTCACTCCCATCAACCCCATCTTTTAGTGAAATCTCTGGCAGTTCTAACTGGAGCTCAGATAATTAAGACACCCCCCCCCCCACCCACACACACACACAAATATAGTGTTTTATGGCAGACAGAGAAATTTGTGTAAGGAGAAAGACTTTCTGTGTTTGCTTAGTGGAACATGGAAGGAAACAATGGCTCTCATATGCTCAGGCCTCCAAGTACGGAGGAATGTAGCTACACCTGGCCAGAAGCCAGTCCATCACAGATGATGTCTGTCTCTATGATGACGTCTATCTCTAGGGCTCATTCACATTCCAAGAGACCATCCCCAGATTGGTGGCCATTATCCACCAACAACTCAGGTGGGACCTAAATATGAGCATATTTAAGATTCCTCTGAGCCAAGGCAAAAGCTGGTTCTGATACATTATGACCAGAGGTCACACTGGGTTCCTCTCTTGGTATATTGCCAAAGAGAAAACGAAATTGAAAAGTCTCATTGGTTAATTCTTTCATTAATACTGATGCTGAAAAGAAGTACTCTCGTAGTCACACATCCACAGATGAATCTGCATTTCCAGTTCCCCTTGCTCTCTACAGAACAGGGGGAGCATAGGCTTCTCAGGGCTTCCTGGCTGGCGAGGAGCCGCACTCCTGCACACCCAGCCCCCATTCTATTGCTTTTGTCTTTCTGCACATTAATGACAATGTTTTCTTTTCCTTCTATTAAACCTGTCTGCTTATTCCAGTAATTGAGAAGTGAGAGATGACGTTTCTCTTTGCCCTTTGGGAACAAAACCCTTTATGCCTCTTGGTGTTAGAAGATCTGTGTGGCTTGAGACTGGAGAGATGGCTCAGCTGTTACGAGAACTTCCTCCTCTTGCAGAAGACCTGGGGTTTTTTCCCCCCTAGCACTCATGGAGGAAAACACACACACATCTTTATCCCATCTTCTGCCCAGGCCACTGCCTCCTTCCTCCTTGCTTTGCCCCTGCAGGTCGGTAGCCAGTCCTTCTCATCCCTCTGGGTGTCTGGCATCAGGGTCCTTTGTTATTCATGCTCAAAGGGACACATCTAAACACTGTCAAGTATGGCTGGAAGCTTCTCCACTTGGCATAGAGCAAGGGGGAACAACCACGGCGGTTTCTGAAGCCTTACCTCAGGTGGACCACTCTCTGAAGGAATCCCTTCACGTGCTGCTCAACTTAATAAATATCTCCCTCTGTCTATTTCTCTCTCTGTCTCTACGTCTGTGTCTCTGTCTCTCTTTCTCCATCTCTGTCTCTGTCTATGTATATAAATGCTGGTGAATTCATTCCACAGTGTACCTGTGAAGGTCAGAGGACAGTCTTAGGTGACCTTTCATATTGAGACAGTGTTATTTACCAATAGACATGTCATTTGAACTGGCCTGTGATCTTCTGAGGATTCCCTTGTCTCCACCTCCCACCTGGATGTGCTGGGATTATAGACGAGTGGTACCATGCCTGATTTTATGTAGATTTGGAGTGAAGAGCTGCTGCGCTCTGATCTTCACATTTGTGTGGCAAACACGTTGCCCACTGGGCCATCTTAGACCTCACTCTCTCCCTTTTGATTCACTCCCTCAGCCCCAACACACATGCCTCTTAGGCACCCTCCAGGCAGGTGGGCAGCTGGCTGCCCTTACTCCAGCTTTGACCACCTTTCTTCCAGGTTCTGTTTAGTAGCTCATTTTGGGAACATTTTCTTTTAAACCATAGGGATAAAATAAAGACAGTCAAAATCATATTTATTGGCTTGTTTGCACCTTGTTGCTGTTGCTACCCAACTCTGGATCAGTGAGCAGAAGAGAAGTGATATTAAGCACTTGCAAGGTGCTAGTGTGTAAATACAGAAAAGCTGATAATAGACAGATGGACAAGGCTTGGAGGCAGGCACGGCTGGCTTAGAAAACAAGGTGTTAGAATTGTTGGACAGTATCGGCCGTGAGCTGTGGGATATAATCTCAAAATGGGGAGCGTGTGAGCCCATTCGATGCAGAGTGCTTGTAACCATATCGCCAGCTCCAAGACTTTTTTTTTTTTGCTATAGTTTACATCTCTTTGAACCATAGGCTTTTTCTCCCCCAAGGCCAGAAGTGGCCATAATTGTGAACGTTTTTTACAAGTTGAGAATACACAGTTAGAGGAAAATGTATCTCAGGTAAGTCTGAGAAGAGATTCAACATGGTTGTATGTAGGGAGTCCTTCATGCCATACGTTATTGGGGTCACTACTGTTTTGAGAATCTATTTGGCTAAAAAATTTTATGAGTATTTGCTTCACACAAAATCTAGCATTACATGGTATGATAAGAACGAGCAGGATGAAAAATCTCATGACTTTCATTTTAAAAAAGCAGAGAGAGAGAGAGAGAGAGAGAGAGACAGTCATTAAGATGTAAATCCATCACTACACTTTCTGCATGCAGTATTATTTATTTAGTTCTCATGGGTATTTTGCCTATATTATGTTTGTGCATCATATATGTATCTGATAACCATGGAAACTAGACACCAGAAGGGGGGACTAGAGATACAGACTCTTGTGGTGCTGAAAACGGAACCTGGGTCCTCTGTAAAGAAGCCAGTAGTCTTAACTGCTGAGCATTCCCTCCATCCCCTGAACACCCACACACTACAGTTGAGACCCAGAGTCTCCAAACCTGCCAGGGAAGGGTGAGGTCATCAGGATGAGTTAGCGTCTTGCCTTGCGGAGGCCCCATATTTCTAAACTAATTGCATGCAGGACGTTTGCATTTCTCAGAAGCCGAAGGAATCCGGTTTAGATGTTAGCTGTGCTCAACTAAGCACAACGTGCAGGAATCAGAAGGAAGAATCAATTTTGTATTACTCTCCCCATCCTCTCCCAACCCCCAAACGCCATGAAAACAACAAACGAAATCTCAAGAGAAACGCCACCGACCATCAATCATTTGGAAGGTCACTGCGTTTCGTAAGTAGAAGAATCTGGAGAAATATAGACTTCAAAATCTATTTTAAGCAACCAAACAATCAAACGGTAGCTGGCATAAAGGCAGCAATCACAGTGTAGGAGGGAAGCCTGGGCCGGGCTGGAGGAGGCATGAGTTCTATTACTAAAATGAAGAGCTGCCCTTCCTGCATCCTGGCTCTGTGCCAAGCCCTTTACCAAGGCTTTTGTCAGTCCAGGAACAAGCTCGGGAGTTTTGGGTAAATCACTCACTTCACTTTTCCTGTATCTGCAGTGAGGGCCTGAGTCTTGGTTCTAGAAGGGGGCGGCGGCGGGGGGGGGGGGGGGAGAATCAATTCCCGTCCATTTTCCATGCCCTACTCGCCAAGGGCCAGCCTCAGCTTGGAGAGGGAGTTCTGAGGAAGGGGTGTTTGGGAGCAGCAAAAACAAATGACTTCAAGTCAAGTTGTGGGTCCACGCTTGAGACAGCTTTCCAGTCTGCTTTCTCTCACTTCTGCTTTCTCTATAGATCTCCAGACAGCTCTCTCCCTATGTTCTGTTTGAGACCCTTCTCCAAGCGAGTCTCTTTTGCTATTCTAAAAGGTTCTCTGGGTGGCTCATCTCTTTCAGATCATAAGCCAAGTTTTTATTGTACCTATCAATCCAGTCATTTACTCCAGGTTTCTTTTTGATTATCTGGTGACCCAGCACCTTAATTCTTAGGAGACTGCAACTATACATTTCATTTTAACATTGCAAAAGAATTCAGAGATCTCCCTGCCTTGGTTAAGCCCAGGTAATAAGCTAGCTGGGTAAGATCCCATCATGAAATTACCGTTTCTACCACACCTGGGCCTGGACTCGCTTTGCCCCAGGCATAATTCATATTGCATCCTTATTTTTGAGAAGTTATATATTTTTGAGCTCATGCCCTTAGAGTTCTTATCCACAGCCTAAAGGGTTATTCTGAAGGTCCCAGCATTTACCATTTTGCTGAGACTTTAACCACATCTTTGCCTCCCAGACTCATGCTGTCTCTGATTATCATGGCATCATTAACATTAACAGGGAGGACACTACTCAGAGGAACGTGAAATATGTACATTATTATACAAACAAATCCTATGCCCACAGCAGCCATCGACACTTGTGGAGGCCCATGCCTGCTGGCCCTGTCCCAGGGGCAGGAACCATGTCATTCTGTTCCTACCAAGGCCATACCAGACCTGGCACATACTGCCCAAGTCCAGTTGGCCCTATGATAAAAGAACTCTATCTGAATGTTAACCCACACTGTTGGGAGTGAAGGAAGTTTGGCATGAATGAGCATTGGTAGAAGTAGGGATGAGTCCCCAAGGCAGACAAACTCCAGACCCCCATACTTCACTTCCTGAAGCTGTAGGAAGCAGGAGCCCTTAGGCAGTGCCACCTGGGACCCTCACGGCTCTGGGATGCCTTGGCTGAGCATTGGTCTCTCTCCATCTCTACTCCCTGTCCTCTCTGGCAATATCATCAAATAGTCACTCATTGCAAGAGTCAGACTGTCATCACAGATGCTTAGGTTCAAACAGATAAAAGCAAACCCTGCTTTCCTCAAGAAGGTTGTATTCAAGCATAGAGACACCGGAGGGTTGCTTGGGAGTTCCTGCTGCCCAGAGATATTGAATCTATTGTGATGTACACATATGGGTGCTGAGAACTGAAACATGAGTCCTTTGAGAAAGCAGCCAGTGCTCTTAACTTCAGAAGCGTCTCTCCATCCTCTCAACAGCGACACACAGCAGTTCTCTTAGATTGTAAGTGTAAACGACAAGGAAGATTTAGACATTCTTGACCCTCCATTCTACCCATGGCTTTTTGCACAACTGACTGAGAATACTGATTCCCCACAAATCCTGTTGGTAGTGACAGAAAAACAAACCAACCAACCAACTAGACCATACTCCCTACGAAGGGGAACTAGAATAGTTATGGATGGATGTGGTAGTGGAATGGAGGATCAAATGGGGAGGGGGAAGAAGAAGGTAAGGAAGGGAAGATGGGGAGTGAAAGCTAAAGCTAAGAGCCATTTGAGAGGTCATATGAGAACCTAATACAGTATAAGATTCTTAAAAATATACATAAATCACCTGCTGCCAGGGAAGACCCAAGAAATATGACCAAGCATACGCCTGGTCATGCTAGCCTGAGGAGGCTGGAAAAAAGACACCCAAGCGCCTTCCATGGGTGCCTCTGTGATAGGGACGTGGGAAAAATGGAATGCACAGTGGAGTGATAGAGGAGAAAGCAAAGCTGAGGGGTTTGTACACGGTGGGGAGAGGTGGAATTGGAGAATTGAAGATGGCGAGGAGCAGGCAGATATGAAGAGGCCATGGTGAGCTCCTGGACCAGCCTGTTGCTGAGGGCCATGTCTGGATCCATGTTCCTGCTGCAGCTGGGGTCTATGTATATGTCTGTGTCTATGTCTGTAGCTTGATTTACCACCAAAGGCCAAGAGGATGTCTATGGTCTGGGTTGCCACCAGATAACATGTTGAGGCTATGGGGACACTAGGGGCCATGTCTGGGTGCATGGTCATGTGACAGCTGGTGTCTGTGTTGATGTTGCAGGCCTGAGATACTATCAAAGGCCATGCAACGTCTCTGGTCTGGACTGCTGCCTGTGGCACTGTGCTGAGCTGGCCCTATCCCTTGAAGGCCACCCTACGGCCCTGCCCCTAGTCTGGACAGCACAGTAAAGCTGACCCTCATGGCAGAGGGTGAAGGTGAGCTATCCCAAGGACGTGAGAGGATGAGAGTTGATTCTGCCCCTTGCTGGCTGAGCCATTAGGTGAGCTAGCCAGGGCAAGTGCCAAAGCAATTCCAAAAATTATAGTGATTGCTATTATAAAAAAGGCCCATGAGCTGGGGCTGGGACTTAGCTCAGGGGCAGAGCAGTGAATAGTATAGCAAGGCCCTAGCTTTGATCTCTAGCACTGCTGGGGGGTGGGACCAGAAGCATCTTGTATAAAAACAGCAACAAGTTAGATCTTGTAATGCAGGTGTGCTTCTATTGGAATTGTGAAAACTGTGCGCTATGGGCATTAAATGGAGAAGTCTGGGGAACAGATTGGAAAATGAAACAAAAGTGATGATCATAAAAGACTTCCAAGTGATGGTGAAGGTGGATTCCAGCCTGGGGTGAATCAAGTGGGCAGCAGCTGGACAAGGGGTACCAACTCTCTCAGCGGTCTAGAAAGATGACATTCCGAGAGACTCGGTGACTTAAATGGGAAGTAAATAAGTGGTAGGCAATGATGTAAGGGATGAGGGAGAACTTACTAAACCAATCAATGAAAGAACAGCTTGACAGACTGTAAAGCATGACATGTGTCTTTACATCAAATTATTTATATATATATATATATATATATATATGCTGTCAGCTAAGGAACAAGTTCTAACTGTGCATAGGAGAAGGTTACTTTCTCTCCTAACACATGTGTGTATAGGTATGCTCGCTGTGGTAAGATCAATAAACATGCCAATAGAAAAACCAGGGGAAAAATGCCAAGGAAAAAATTTAAATAGTAAAAACAAAACAAAACAAAACAAATACTATTTAGTATGGAAAGAACGTTTTTAGAAATAGAAACCAACCACATTAACTTTTGCCTATCAATTCGCAATGAATATGTTCTATCTTTAACTAAAATCAGTAATGTTTGGGTTTGGAAAAGGAGTACTTCATACACTGCCTCTGAAGGGGTCAAGAATGGAGGAGGGAACTTGTATCTCAGGGACAAAGTTTTAAACCTCTGCACAGTGTCTCCTGAGATCAAAGAACACGTGTGGATTCAGGCAAAGATTTAGGTCTTCCAGTATGGGTAAGCTTAAAAAAATCTTCCATATAACCAAGCCAGTTCATTCCTTGGCATATAATTACGTTCTCAGCCATGTTCATTGCCGCTATAGTCACAATAGTTAGGAAAAGGGTCAACCTAAATGTTCTTTAACAGAAGAATCGGGGAGGAGAGTGTGGCACATACACTCTATGGATTGCTATTCAACTGTAAAGAAAAAGTGAAGTCATGAAATATAAAGGTAAGGTGGGGACACCTAGAAAAGTCAATATTGAGTTGATTCTGACCCAGAGGGACACATTCTGCAAGTTCTCCCTCATCTGACGTTCCTAGCTTCAACTCTTTAGAGATGAGTACATGACACGAGTGACCACAGAAGCCAGGAAAGTACATACAGGCACAATAGGGGCACATAGCAGACGGTGGGAAGGTAATATGAAATGAGAAACAGAGTAATTGGGAGGGGCCTCCAACTGGAGAGGAGGGGGGGAGATCAATACAAAAGGAAAAGGCAGATCAACCAAATAACACCAAGGTTGTTTGATCAAGTCTCAAGGAATCATATTATCTTGGTTACCTAAAAATTATTCTCTCAGCTGGGCATGGTGGTGCACGCCTTTAGTCCCAGCACTTGGGAGGCAGAGGCAGGTGGATTTCTGGGTTTGAGGCCAGCCTGGTCTACAAAGTGAGTTCCAGGACAGCCAGGGCTATACAGAGAAATCCTGTCTTGAAAAACAAAACAAAACAGAACAACAACAACAAAAACAAAACAAAACATAAAAAATTATTCTCTCTGTCTCTGTCTCTCTGTCTCTGTCTCTCTCTGTCTCTGTCTCTGTCTTCCTCCCTCCCTTCCTCCCTCCCTCCCTCCGTGTGTGTGTGTGTGTGTGTGTGTGTGTGTGTGTGTGTGTGTGTGTGTGTGTGTGTGTGTGTGTGTGTGTGTGTGTGTGTGTGTTGTAAAGGAAGTTAAGCCTCTTGGGCTGACAATGGCACAAGAACCATAGACAAAAACTCTAGTAGCGAGCACGAGAAACGTCCTTTCCAGTAGTTGTTCAGAGCATTCCAAGTGACTCCCCCAAACAATGTAGATTATTGATGAAGTATAGGGGGTGGTTCTGATGCTCTCTGATCAGGAATCTGTGTGTGAACCTTGAAGGTCCTGTTCCCCATTTGGTTCTTAATCAACCAATAAAGATGCTAGCAGCCAATGGCTGAGCAGAAGAGGTGGGACTTCCAGTTTTCCCACAGGCAGACTAGCAGACTCCAAATAAGAGAAGAGTTTCACCATGCTTTGGAGGAAAAGCCATGAGCTGTGTGAGATCTTGAGCCGAGTAGCCCATAGCCTCTTCCCCGACTGGGCCTGGGGTAGCAGGCAGGCAGAAGAGAGACCAACTGAGCTGAGGGCAGATTTAGGGTGCTGAGCTGGGAGAGAAAAGAAGGGTGAGATAGCTGAGGAAGGCTTAGAGGATTCTGGCCATTGAGCTAAAGCATATCAAAAAAAAAAAAGCTAACTTGCGTGTATCTTTCATCCACAAATCTGAGGGAACCTGGGTGGGGCTGGTGGTTAGGTCCACCCGGAGCTTAAAGTTGGGTAGTACTACTGCTACAATGAAGTCCTTGGTTGCCTCTCAGATGTTGAGGCCAGCCTATTTTGCTGAAGACACCACACACTTAGAACATAAGACTTCGATGATTTGAGATATATCTGACCTGAAAGCCTCTTTCCTGTGGGCTGGCCTCTAAGGCTACAGAACATTGATACGTTAGTGAAACAGCCCTAAGCTGTGAACCCTGAGAGTGAAAAATTTGCAACTTTAGAGGTGGCCCCTAGGATTGCAATGCTGTTCTCCTATCAATGTTACCAATACCCATTGGCAAGAGTACTATGAGACTGGCCTCTGTATATGACCCTGGCTTTGGAGACCTTTGAACCTATGGAATCATTGCTGAATTCTCAAGAGTCCACCTGTCAGTGATAACCACTGGCAAACGTGCTCAAGGACCTCCACCAGAGCCATCCTCCTGGCATGGGTGGAGCCTACAAAGCTCTTGAGTGTTCTAACCAGAGAAGATTTGCTGGTGGAACCCTGCATCAGCCAACTGTTCCCCACTTGGTGAGATGTCTATTTAGCCTTTATGGTAAAGTAAGGAATGTTTGTGTGGCTAAGGCAAACATATTTGAAAGACAAACCTGGTGGATATCCTAATTGCTGGGAGCATCACAACCCACAGGTGTCTGCTTGTTTTTGTTTTTGTTTTTTCACAGAAACAAGAAGAGAACTAGAACATTGGATAGAAGGCAAATTTAAAGGCACTGCTAAGAGACAGATGACGGGCAGACAGGAAGATAGACAGCACCTTAATGACACAGTTTGCGGTACTGCGTCACTTTGCCTGTGGACAATTGCACAAAGCAATTTATTTTCTTTTGTTGGGCCAAATGTGGCTCTGTCATTTTCAATCAGGATTCTAGCCTAGAACGGTTATATTCCCAGTGCACTGCTTGCCCTGTAACTTTATCTGTAGAATGATTAGTTTTACCTGTACAGTTATTTTTTCTTGGTGTACTAGGGATTGAACACAGGACCTTATGCATGACTGGCGAATACTGTCTAAAGGTTCCTAGCTATTTCTTTTATTTCTATTTATTTCTTTTATTTCTCAAATTCTAGAACTTTAGGCCTAAAATTGGAATGTCTTTTTTGGTGTAAAGCAGATAGTTCTATTTTTAAGCCCAGTACATAGTCTTGAAATGTGTATAAGCACAGACACACGTTGATTAATTAGCTTTGGTTTTTAAAGGGTGCTGGCATCACAGGATAGATATACTTCTTAGGCTTAGTTGTATATTTTAACATTTATATAAAGTATGATTGCGTTGCAGATCTATAGGAGATCTTTGCCACAAGGTTGCACTGCTCATAATGACACAACTCCAATGTTTTTATGTATAAACATGATCATGAATTGATAATACACCAGTAAGACTTCATCTTATGTTATTTTACCATATATTTTGACTATAGACATATAATATGTTAGATTAATTAATTTGTTATCATTTTGTCAATATCCCTTTCGGGATTATATATGTAGTAGGGAAGTTATTTCTCTTACTATAGTTTGTTTTCCTAGATATCACAGTGTATACTACTCCACACTCTTTGCCTATTCCCACTTAAATTAAGCAGAATATCAAAAACATCTCTGTTTGTTGAATTCCATAATCAGAAAAATTCTTTTGAAGGCCTGGAGGGATAGCTTCAGCTGTTTGGAGCATGCACTGATCTTGCAGAGGACGCACACTGCTTCCCAGCACCCACTCCGGACAGCACTCAACTGCCCGTGATGCCAATTCCAAGGAGACCCAAAGTATCTAATCTCTGTGAGCACCTAAACCCATAGGCAAATATTCCCCCCAAAACTTATACACACGTGCGCACACACACAATTAAAAATAAAACTTTTACAAATTATTTTGCTTTATTATCTTTAAACATTCTTAAAATGAGACGCATAGATCTGACAGCTTCTTCTTTAAGACAACCTCCAATTATGATAGCAAAGATTATAAGCATAAATGTAAAACAGCTGATCTCATTAAATTTAATTATCACTCTTTTAGATTGAATTAACTCTACACACACACACACACACACACACACACACACACACACAGCATGTCACACAGGAAATAATCCTGTGTCATTTGAAATTGTTATGTCAAAATGTGTTTACCTTTTGTTTGTTGAACTCACTAGACAACGAACAGCCCTGCTGAGGTGAATGAAGGAACAGGGTGGTTCTCAGAGGCTGGACAATGAAAATGGAGTAGACTGATTTTTTTGTAAGATTTATTTATTTAGTTTATGTGAATACACTGTAGCTGTCTTCAGACACACCACAAGAGAGCATCTGATCCCATTATAGATGGTTGTGAGCTACCATGTGGTTGCTGGGAATTGAACTCAGGACCTCTGGAAGAGCAGTCAGTCTTAACCTGGAAGAGCTCTTAACCTCTGAGCCATCTCTCCAGCACCCCCCCCCCTGGTGTTTTAGTTATGCTTCTATTGTTGTGCTAAAACAACACAGCTAAGACAGCTCCTAAAGAGCTTCACTGGGCTTAGGGTTCCAGAGAGTTAAGAGTCCATTTCAGGAGGGAAGGCACAGCTGCAGAATACAGCCAAGGACACACATCTCCACCAGCAACAGGGAGTAGAGAACACAGCACATAGCCTTTGAAACCTCAAAGCCAGCCCCTGGGGACACAAGTCCTCCAACCAGGCTACACTTTCCAATCCCTCTGAAACTGTTCACCAACTGGGAACCAAGTATTCAAACATATGAGTCCGTGGGACCATTCTTATTCAAACTACCACACCTTCTTTTGAACAAAGTAAATTCTTAAACCCCCCTTTTATATGTATGAGTGTTTTGCCTGCATGTATCTATGTGGATAACACACATGCCTGGTGCCCACAGAGGTCAGACGAAGGCATTAGATTCCTTGAAACTGGAGTTATGGGTGAGCCACTGTGTGGGGTACTGGGACACCGTACAGGTTCTGGTCCTCTCCTAAAGCAACATGTGCTCTTAACTGCAGCAGCATCTCTTAAGCTTTCAAAATAAATTCATAAAGCCTCAAGTTCCACTTTAGGAACTTGCTTTACAGTGTCGTTGCATGGGGTTCTGCTTTCTTGTGTGGCTTTCATTGAAGACTCTGATAAATTCATTGCTGGCCCACGGAGTCAGTCTCAGATCCATGGGATTTTAGCCAAGGTAACCAATAAGGATTATATTAGTTTTCTAAGAAGCAGGGAAAACAATTCAAAAAGCTAAAAGTCAGTTTGCAATTAATCTTTTATTCTCAGAAGAAAACCAGCTGGTTGGCAATGAGGAGGGTGCCCAAGCTGCCATTTAGTACCTGGACACATAACTCTGTGGCCTCGTGCATAATGGCTTCAAGCTGCTAGCCTGTCATTGAATATAGGTCCATGAAAAGACAAGGTATAAGATGCAGGTTCTTTTGGCAAATGTTTGAACCTCCCCGACCCGCTCCTTTACTGTAAATGTGTTCTCCAGGAACTTCTCAAGGTCCCCACTGAACTCCAAAGGCCTTTCCTACTCCTTGAGTCAGAGCTCGACACGACTTTAACAATCAGGCTTTCATGAGGAGGAGGAGGAGGATCAGAGAGAAATCAGCAGAGAAGACCCATGGGTCTCCATGCAGAGCCCGTGCTCTAAGAGGTGAATTACTTATACATAAATATTTGTGGGTTTTACAAATAGAACGAGACATTCTTGGCTTTGTTCTCTTTTACCCAGTCCATGTGTAGATCTATTCTTCTACTAGGAAAACCTTCTAGAACAAAAGTACTTTCCCTGAGGTCCCGATAGCAAGTGGAGGAGCAAACATGGAACATAATGGGGAAATGTGATATTCCAAACATATCACAGGATCGGATGATGCGGAAGCCTTCACCAAACTTGGGACCATGGCACCAATCGCATTCAGATATGCTGAAACAGAAGAAACATGAAGTAGTTACTTGAGTTTCCACTCATGTAAAACTCCACGCTTGGTTTTCATTGAGCTTCCATCTAGATAAGGCACTTACCACTAAGTCAAAACTTAAATCCTAATTACAGTGGAACAATGGATTAGATATGTGTGCAAGGGTCCCATTTTTCTAAAGCCAAGGTATGTGTGCACAGTGCATTCTAAAAGTGAAGCATTGGGTCTCCCTCTTCTTTTGAGGTCCTGGAGATTAAATCCAAGCCTTTGTGAAGACTGTGTGAGCATAGGATCACTGAGCCATATCATGGTGGGTGTCAGTGGCAGAGCAAAGCCGCTCATTTATGGCCAACAAGCCAAAGGAACTAGGACTCCGCAGTTCCCTTAAAGGGCATGCTCAGGGCCTAGGAATCTTTCAGTAGACCCCACCTCTTAAAGGTTTCTAATCTTCCAGTAATTGCACTGTAATTAGATAATAGTACTTAGAGAGAGGCTTTTAGCTAGGGTCCTTTGAGAGATCATCGAGACCAAAATTATGCTATAGTAATGTCTTTATTGAGTATTGGTATTTTATATAATCCCAGGAAAGCATTTTATTTAGACATACTATAAATATTTGTACCATCCATACAACCCAGAAATAATGATTTATTTTGGCATAAATAGTCAAAATAGTTATGTAACACCTAGACATAGTGGACAACCTTGTGTGGACCCTAAGAACCCTGGTCTTGAGTTAGGTAACAAAGCCCTAATTACTTACTGATTCTAGATTTAAAAAATAAAGAAAGTCTTATCTATTCCTGAATGGAACATCTCAGAATGGAACAAAGCCTCACCCATGGGACTAAACAGTTTTCAAAGGGAGTCACTTGTATGTCCTTAGTAATTCCTAAAAGAGATTTAACTAACAAATGCATAGAAACTGTGCACCTCGGCAACACACTGTTCTCAATGAATTTCAGAAATAACTGGAGAATATTATAAAATGGGAATATTATAAAACTTAGACTCCATTAGTATACCTGCAAGACAAGAATGGGTAAATGAACTGTGTGTAAAGGTGTGTGCCAGTGTGTGTGTGTGTGTGTGTGTGTGTGTGTGTGTGTGTGTGGTGTGGTGTGTTAGTAAAATACTTAAGAGATGTGCTTTGATAAGAAGCATGTTAGAAATTACTCACCTTTCAAAATGCTTTTCAACTGCAATTGGAATGTAATCTAACACTTTATTTTTAACAATGAACAAGGAACAAATTTGAGTAAGTTGTTGGGGATCATTGAAGGAATTCTCTAACCAAAACTGAGAAGCAGTGAATGTATTTTCAATTTGTAATTTGATCAAGTTAAGCTTCAAAATCCCAGGTGGAAAAGACGATATGGGATTCCCATCAACAATCAGTTTTTCAAGTGATCTGTACATAAGAAAATCATAGTTTACAAGATAATCATGCAATTTATAATAGTCACTCGAGTTTTGGTACTGGTGTCCTTGAAACCTGGCACCATAACATTCATGTTAATATTTTCTTAGGATCAAGAGAATTTCCTTGTAAAAACTATGGGACTATTTTATTATGCAAAGAGGTGTATTTGTGTGAACGAATCAGCTGATGCGTGCAGTAGAGGAGGCCTTTGCAAAACTATTACCACTGTGGAAAAAGAACTATCCATAAATTCAGGAGAACTGAGCAGTGTCACACCACACAAACACAATGTGGTGACATGCAGGAGAAAAGTTTTTAAAGACAACCTGGACTACATGAGTTTTCATTAATGCTTAATAAAAGCAGTGAAATGCATAACCTCAAGATAGACTGCTCTGTTACCGGTTGTCTCCTCGGCACCTGGGTCCCTTACTTTTCACTGTGTCAATTGTTTCTAATAGTTCTTGTCCCTTTATTCAAAGAGAATAGATGAGACTGGTCTCTCTCATTGCCTTGGGGGTGTCTTCTGCAGGCCTTTTTCTCTTTTCTAATGAGTGCTGAGAGCAGACAGAAATGTTCCTGTTCACAAAAGACATACAGACACCAAACCATCGTCAAACTGCTTTCCAGATGAACGGGCTGGCATGTGGACTCTAGGTGGTGGAGTAAGTACTTCTGAACTCCCCTTGACAATCTAGGCTCACATAGATTTTTGCCCCCAAACTGGGTTTCTCTAATGCTAACTCTTGCTGACAAAAGTAATATACAATCAAAGAGGGGGGAGTATTTCAAATAAAGAGACTGGGTAGCTCTTCAAAGGCAGCTTTACGACTGTACCTCTTGTGGCCAGCTAAGTGAGAGGAAAATCCCAAGCTCCTATTTTGTCCTGTGGGACAAAAAATGGATGCTGTCATGTTCCCTTTACGTGAGACTCATGCCTTGGGGTCAGCAGCATAGCCCTGCTCTGCTCTGAACATTTCTGCACTTCCCATCATCTTATTTTTATTGAAAAATTTATTGTGCAATATGTTTTGATCATGTTTCTTCCCCTATCCTAACTTCTCCCAGATACCCCCACCTCCCTACCAACCCATCTTTGTTTTTTATCTCTCTCTAAAAAACAAAAACAAAAACAAAACACAAACACAAAAATAAAAACCACAGAGCCAAAAGCCAAAACAAAACAAAAATA
The DNA here is from genome assembly GCA_902729485.2 of Mus minutoides. Taxonomy (NCBI): domain Eukaryota; kingdom Metazoa; phylum Chordata; class Mammalia; order Rodentia; family Muridae; genus Mus; species Mus minutoides. The sequence continues at coordinate 623,843 of LR750080.1, forward strand.
CTGAAACAAAACAAAAAGTACACACACATGCATACAACACACACACACAAACAAGATCCCTCCCAAACAACGAAAAACCCAAAGCAAAACCATGGAGTTTACTTTTTGATGGCTCACAAGCACGGATATGTAGTTACTATGCCCAATGAGATTCCATTGGAAAACACTGATTTTTCCCTTTGCCAGCAGGTATCACCTTCAAATAATTATTGGTTAGCAATGAACCCCCACATCCCACATTCCCACTCTCAGTGCCTGGACTCTGGCTTGAACCTATGCAGGTCTTGTGCATGCAGCCTGTTTCTGAGTTCATATGTGCATACATCCTGCTGTGTCTGGAAGATACGATGTCCTTGGAGTCATCCAGCATTTCTGGGTCTTACAATCTTTCTACCGCTTCTTCTGGCTAGATCCCTGAGCTTTGGGGGGTAGGGTTTCATGAAGACATCCCATTTAGGATTGAGTGCTCCAAAGTCTTCCACACTGCACATTGTGTAGCTTTGGACCTCTCTGTTAGCTCCCATCTACTGCAAGAAGAGGTTTCTTTGTGGATGGCTGAGTGAGGCACTGATCTATGGGTATAGCAGAATGTCATCATAACCTATCTGGTCTCAGCTTCTTGATCAGTTTAGCAGCATCATGTATGAGTTTTATTTCATGTAGTAGACCTTAAATCCAAGCCAAAAGTGGTTGGTTACTTCCATAACATTTGTGCCACTATTATACCAGTATATCTTGCGGGCAGCTCACTGCTGGCCATGGTGTTTGTAGCTGGTTTTGTGATTACTTTTCTCTTCTGGTAGTGTGCAGAGCACTTTCTACACTATGCATCCTAGTCAGTAGGGGTAACGCTTCTAGTTAGGCACCAGCTGGACTTCTCTAAGATACATGAAGCATTGTCCTCAAATACATAGACCTTGTCTTCGACAATAGGGCCTTACCGTAAGGTTGTGGAAGGCAACCAGTAACCATGGCAATAACCTGTGATGTTTGGGGAACTTGCAAGCCCTTTGACTAATGACTCAACAAAATGTAACTCATTCCTGGCACTGGTGGAATAAGATAGCTAGGAGCATTGTCTCCCCCATTATTTGATGAGTCCATTTAGATTTCTTCTCTATATGTATGTATTTTAGGAAGCTTCTACAGTAATAAGCTTCCATATGTTTTTTCAAGTGACTTTTATTTTGTTTTTTGTTTTTGTTTTGTTTTTTGTTTTTCGAGGCAGGGTTTCTCTATATAGCTCTGGCTGTCCTGTAACTCATTTTGTAGACCAGGCTGGCCTCGAACTCAGAAATCCGCCTGCCTCTGCCTACCGAGTGCTGGGATTAAAGGCATGCGCCACCACGCCCGGCTTTCAAGTGACTTTTAGTGTTAGTTGTCTCCCCCCGATAAACCTCCATGAACCTTCCCTTTCATCCCCTGTCTACTTAATACTATTTTGGTTTCCCCTTTAGCCTCCAGAAAGCTATATTCTATTTCCCATTTCATGGGAGAGCCTCTCCTCCACATTTGTCCCTTACTAAGTACTTAACCTCTGCTCTTATTTGGATTTTAGCACATATATTGAAGCTTAAGAGCTGATATCCACAAATACAATATTTGTCTTTTTGGCTCTGGGTTAACTCTTTCAGGATGCTTTTTCCTAACTCTTATCCATTTACCTGCAAATTTTTATCACTTTATGTTTCTTTACAGCCAGATAATGTTCTGTTGTTGTAAATGTGCCACATTTTCATTATGTATTCATCAGTTGATGGATATCCAGGGTTTTTTTTAATCCCCAGTTCCTAGGTGTTACAGATAGAGCAGCAGGGACCGTGGATAAGGGGTATCAGCGGCAGGACATAGAGTCCATGGGTATATGGTCAAGAGTAGTGTATCTGCATCTTCAGCCTTAGGCACATAGATTCCCAGCTTCCTAAGAACAACCACACTCATTTCCATGGTGGGTATACCTGTTTGCACTCCCCCTCCTCAGCTCCAGAAACGCATAACTGTGCCCTTTTGCCCCCGACAGCATATGCTGTCATTTGTTGTATTGATCTTGGTCACTCTGACTGGTGTAGTTAGGGTTTCTGTTGATGCAATGCAACACCGTGATCAAAAGGCAGGTTGGGGAGGAAAGGGTTTATTTAACTCCCACTTCCACATCACAGTTCATCACTGATGGAAGTCGGGACAGGAACTCAAGCAGGGCAGGACTCTGGAGACGGGAGCACCCCTTTGGGAGTGCTGTTTACTAGCTTGCTTGTCGTGACTTGCTCAGCTTTCCTTCTCACAAAATTCTGAGCAACCATCTCAGAGATGGCTCCCCCACAATGTTATGGATCTTCTCCATCATATGATAGCTAAGAAAATGCCTTACAGCCAGATCTCAGGGTGGCATTTTATCAGTTGAGGTTCCCTCCTTCAGCTAATCTAGCTTGTTTCAAGTTGACATAAAGCTGTCCATCACAGGTTATATGGTGATCCATTTGGAATTGAGTTTTTTTTTTTTTTGCACGATGCTAAATATGGATTAATTTGAAATTTTCTGTATATAGCCATCCAGTTTAATAAGCATCACTTTCTTTTGAAGATGTTGTCTTTTCCTCAGTGTGTCTTACAGTTTCTTTATTACTTTTGGTGGATTTTTTTTTCCTATAATGATTATGTGGTGTCCTTCCCTACATCTTCCAATTAATGTATCTGATATCTATTTCGTCAGATATTAAAATAGCCATACCTGCTTGCTTCTTTGATAAGTTTGCTTGAAACACCTTTTACCCTGAGGAGATGCCTATTCTTCAAAGTGAGGTGCATTTTTTGGATGTAGCAGCAAGATGGATTCTGTTTTCTTATCCATTCTGCTACTTTGTGTCCCTTTATCGAGGTATTGAGGGTACTAACGATGAGAATTATCAGTGAACAGTGTTCAATGATTTCTGCTATTTTGTTGTTGTTTTGTTGTGTGGGTATTTTTCCTTTTTTTTATTTACATGGATTATTTATTCCTTGTGTCCTCTGGAGTTAACCTCTTCAAACTAAAGTTTTGCAACTAATGTCTTCTGTAGAGCTAGTTTCAAAGATAGAAATGACTTAAGCTCAGTTTAATCATGGATGTTTTCTTTTTCTGTTGTTATGATTGATAGTTTTGATGGCTGTTGTAGTCTGGGCCGCCATTTATGGTCTTCTCAAGTTTGAAAAATGACCATTCAGGCCTTTATGACTTTCAGACCCTAGGGCTAATATCCAATATATATGAAGAACTCAAGAAGTTAGACTCCAGGGAATCAAATAACCCTATTAAAATGGGGTGCAGAGCTAAGAATTCTCAACTGAGTAATCTCTAATGGCCGAGAAACACCTAAATAAATGTTCAACATCTTTAGTCATCAGGGAAATGCAAATCAAAACAACCCTGAGATTCCACCTTATACCAGTCAGAATGGCTAAGATAAAAAACTCAGGTGACAGATGATACTGGTGAGGATGTGGAGATAGAGGAACACTCCTTCATTGTTGGTGGAATTGAAAGCTGGTACAACCACTCTGGAAATCAGTCTGGCAGTTCCTCAGAAAATTGGACATAGTATTACCTGAGGACTCAGCTATACCACTCCAGGGCATATACGTAGAAGGTGCTCCAACATGTAATAAGGACACATGATCCACTATGTTCATAGCAGCCTTATTTATAATAGCCAGAAGCTGGAAAGAACCCACATGTCCTTCAACAGTGGAATGGATACAGAAAATCTGGTACATTTTCACAATGGAGTACTACTCAGCTATTAAAAACAATGAGTTCATGAAATTCTTAGGCAAATAGATGGAACTAGAAAATATCCTGAGTGATATAACCCAATCATAAAAGAGCACACATGGTATACACTCACTGATAAGTGGATATTAGCCCCAAAGCTCAGAATACCCAAAATACAATTCTCAGACCACATGAAGCTCAAGAAGAAGGAAGAACAAAGTGTGGATGCTTCAATGCTTCTTAGAAGGGGGAACAAAATACTCACAGGAGGAAATATGGAGACAAAGTGTGGAGCAGAGTCTGAAGGAAAGGCCATCCAGAGCCTGTCCCACCTGGGGATCTGTCCCATAGACAGTCACCAAACCCAGACACTGTTGAGGATGCCAAGAAGTGCATGCTGATAGGAGCCTGATATAGCTCTCTCCTGAGAGGCTCTGCCAGAGCCTTAAAAATACAGAGGCAGATGCTCAAAGCCAACCATTGGACTAAGCTTGGGGTGTCCAATGGTGGAGTTAGAGAATAGACTGAAAAAGCTGAAGGGGTTTGCAACCCCATAGGAAGAACAACAATATCAACCAATCAGACCTCCCCAGAGCTCCCAGTGACTAAACCTCCAACCAAAGAGTACTCATGGAGGGACCCATAGCTCCAGCCACATATGTAGCAGAGGATGGCCTTGTAGGCCATCAATGGGAGGAGAGGCCCTTCGTGGTTCTGTGAAGGCTCCATTCCCCAGGTAGGGGAATGCCAGGTCTGGGAGGCACGGTGGATGGGTGGGGGAGCACCTTCAAAGAAGCAGGGGGTGTGGGGATGGGATAGGGGTTTCTGAGGGAGAAACCAGGAAAGGTGATAACATTTGAAATGTAAATAAAGAAAATATCAGAGAAAAAAGAAAAGTCAGATGTTAATCTACTCGACCTGCTTTTGAATGTGACTCACCTCCCACCACCACCTCGCAGCTTATAACATCTTATGCTGTTGTTCTAGTCTGTACATTTAGTGGTTTTTATTTTTATTTATTATTATTATTTTTATCTTTTTGTTTGTTTGTTTTTGTTTTTGTTTTTTCGAGACACGGTTTCTCTGTATAGCCCTGGAACTCACTTTTTAGACCAGGCTGCCCTCCAACTCAGAAATCCACCTGCCTCTGCCTCCCAAGTGCTGGGATTAAAGGCGTGCGCCAACACCGCCCACCTCTTTAGTGTTTTTATTATTATGTGTCATGGAGGGTTAATATTATGCTCCTGTCTAGATGGTGTTAGATAAGCTTCTTGTACTTTGATAAGCATTTCTAATTTTAGATTGGGGAAATTTTCTTCTGTGATTTGTTTAAAAATATTTACTGTGCCTCTGGCCACCTTCTTCCTCTATACCAATTATTCATAGATTTTTGTCTTTTCATAATCTCCCAGATTTCCAGGGTGTTTTAGGCCTGGATTTTTCTTTAAATTAAAAATTAATTACTTTTAACTGTAGCTTTAATATCAGTTGATCTATGCTGTTGAAAATTTGTACGTTACATTCAGTTAGTAAGAAATAATTACACAATGCTCAATAGGACATAGGAGGTTCAACTAGAGTGATTTATAGGGAAGTCACAGATTACTGCTTTATGCACTTTGAAATCTATATACATTTCCAGGGAAGCTAAATTTTACATGAATAGTTTATGAAACTACAGGAAGCCTGGATTTAAAAAAAAAGAAAAGACTTAACATTTTATTTAACTGATCTATTCATTTCTTCTACCTTGCTTTCAACATATGAAAATTTCTCTTCCATGTCTTATAGTCTGTTGTTGTGGCTTATCACTAAGGGTTTTGTTTGATATCTAACTTTTTCATTTCTAGTTTTATTTCAATTTGGATTTGCTTTTTTAGTAATTCCATTTCTTTGTCAAATTCTACTTTCAGGTCTTGAAATTGTTTTTGCTATTCCATACAATTGGTTCTTTGTATTCACAGTCTTCAGTAAGGTCCTTGCTCGAGCATTCATATGTTCTTTAATATCCTTGACTATAGTCAAAATTGCTATTTTGAAGTCTATATTTTGTGCTTCATCTAAATTGCCTTTCTTAAGGAATATTACAATAGGGTTGCTGGCTTCTGAAGGAGGTGCATGGTCTTGGATGTCCATATTTGTGCTTTTGCACTGGGATCTAGGCATCTGGAGTTATGATATTTGAATGTAAATGTCAAGATGTAAATGTCTTGATGTAAATGTCAAGATGTGTTTTGTTGGGAAGATATTCTGTTGTTTGGGTGCTGTTGTCTTCTCTGGATCCTCTGGAAGTGTGGTGGCCATGGGGTCCTTATTAGAGACTGTTTTGTGGGTCAGTGTGTGACATAAAGGACTAGGGGGATGGGCTAGCAAGAAAGGTCGAGGGGCGGCGGGACAGAACTAGGGATACCTTGGGTCTGCACCAGGATGTGGGAATGGGGATAACAGAGGAGGGGTTCCTGCAGGCAGGCTGAAGCATGACTAAGAACATGTCTGGAGAGACGATGATGAAAGAGCTGGCCAGAGGCATGTATCTCCACCCCGGAATGGAGGTGGGACGGGAGGAGGGCTCCTGGCAGCACTCAGAATGCCTCTATGGTCTTACATTGAATGTCCTACTCCCAAGAGATTTAGAGGTAGAGCCTCTAGGAAAGGATTAGGTTTTGAGGGAGAGCTCTCACAAATGGGATAAATGCCCTTATATAAATGAAGCTTTGAGAAGACCCCTTTTGCCCCTTCTGACCCGTGAGGTGAAAATGGGTTAGAAGATAGGGTGCTCTGCCTCACCCTTACAATGATGGGAAAGTTTTAAGCATGGTTAAGACACTTGAAGTCATTATTAGTGGCAATGATGTCATTTTAAGTGTATATTGTGAGCACTTCTTATCTTTGTGTTTCTTTAGGTCAGCGGTTCTCAACCTTCCTAACGTTGCGACCCTTTAATACAGTTCCTCATGTTGTGATCCCCAACCATGAAATTATTTCCGTTGTTACTTCATAACTATAATTTTGCTACTGTTATGAATCTTAATGTAAAGAGTTTTGGAGATAGAGGTCTGCCAGGCGGGTGGCAACCCACAGGTTGTGATCTACTGCTTTAAGGAAAGATGTTGGAAAAGGGGGAGATTGACTGCTTAGCAGCTGTTGACTTCTCGCTGCCCTGAGCACCGGGACCAAAATGGCTGGCTGTCAGAAAGGTAGTCCATCACCCCAGTCAGCCATCTGGGCATCCCACAGACTGAGGAGCTGCAGGATGACCTTGGGTGATGACCCTGATTTAGGTGCAGACTCAGCCAGGGCTGTTTAAAATAGTTTGTACTAGCTTTTTCGCTCTCTCAAGCCTTGCTGAAGTCTATGCAAGAGATGAAACATTTCCACCAACAGTGCGGCAAAAGGATGCCGCATGCTGCCACGTCTGGTGCTGAGAGGCAGTCGTGTGATTGTCCCAAACAAATGGCTGTGACTGTTCCAAATTTCCCTTCTGGGGCTGAATAAGCAGTGTGCTCAGGCTCAGATGATCTGCTGGGAAGACACTCTTGTGTGTTTCCTTGCATGATGTCTGACCATCAGGCCTGATCAGGACTTATCTTCAGTGAATTCTTCTTGGTTGTTTTCAGTAGTATGGGTCGATTGGGTACATACTGTAAGGGCAGATACAAAATACCGACAGCGGAGTGTCAGCTCCAGAGTAGGATGAGGGTAGTGGATGGGGAGAAACAGCAAGAGGGGGGTGGAGGCCTGCGATGAACCCAGAAAGGCTGCAAGGAACCTCAGAGGAGACACCTCAGACCTCAGCCAGATGTGCTGTTACCCTGCTGCTGCCTGGGAGTTGAGGAACCTGATGCCTGGCATGCTTGCAACACTAGCTAGAGTCTAAGCCCAAGGAATCCTGACTTCCTAAGCCACTTCAGAGCTATAACATTTGCAAGAGGAAACAGCGCATCTGGAAATGCAAAGGGAGCCAGTAAACGATTAGGTGAGCAGGATAAAGCAGGGGGAGATGGAGATGGGGGTAGGGGTGGGGAAGCATATCCTACACATGTCAACAACAAGAGAGGAACAGGTGCAGGGTAAAGTAGACACATAGAGAAGTGAACTGTATCGATTATAACAGCCGTGCATGGGCTGGATTGTCCTAGTAAAATATGAGCATAACCACACGAAACTTTAAAAAATTGGTAGAAACATTAGAAAATCAGAGGAAGACATCTTTTTTTTTTAAGATATGACTGCGTTCCAAGAAAGCCAATCAGCCAGTGAGAACTAATGATGGAATTTGGCTACATAGCTTGATTTTTAAAATTAGTCTAAAATTGTACAACTTTCCTATTTCTGTATTTACCTCAGTCAGATGATATTGGAAATAAAAGAAATATTATGTGCAGAAATATAATTATGAATTTCTTGGAGACAGTTATTACAGAAGTTAAGTGAATCACAAACTGCCGTGAAGGGCATACAATAAGATTTGAGAGGCTGGAGAGATGGTTCAGCAGCTAAGAGCACTGCTTTCGCTAAGGACCAAGCTCCACTTCCAGCATCAGGCTCCCTGGAGCCTGTGACTCCAGCTCCAGGGAATTCAATGTCTCCAACCTCCCTCGGCACCTGTACTCACATGCACAAAATTACACATAGACACACAGACAGATATGTAACTTAAAATAAAATATGTTAAAAGATTTGAATGATTAAGAATATATAATGCTTTGGATTTTAGTTTCATCATTTATATTTGCGTGTGTGCGTGTGCATGTGTGTGTGCGTGTGTGTGTGTGTGTGTGTGTGTGTGTGTGTGTGTGTGTACTATGTGTGTACAATGCCCTTAGAGGCCAGAAGAGGGCATCAGATGCTGGAACTGGCATTTCAGGCAGTTGTGAGCCACCCAATGTGGGTGTTTGAAACTGAACTTGGGTCCTATGGAAGAAGAGCAAATGCTGCTAACCGCTTTGCTCTTTCTCTAGCCCAGGTAATATGTTTTAAAATAAAAAATAAATATTGTCAACAAAGATTTTGTATAACTCAAGACAACTGCAATTAATGTGTCGAGTTTGTGTTTGTGTGTGCTGTGGTGAGTATATATAAAATCATCTTAAAGATTATAACAAAACATCTTTTCTATTAGTTATTATTGTAAGCTCATAGTAGAAGTAAGACACAGAGCCAGGCAAGGTGGTGCACACCTTTAATCCCAGCACTTAGGATGCAGAGGCAGATATCTGTGAGTTGGAGACTAGCCTGGTTTACATAGTGAATTGCGGATTAGTGAGGGAGGCACAGTGAGATCCTGTCTCAAAACAAAGTAGGACACAGGTGAATTCAAGGCTTTTGTTAATTTGTAAAAGAATTTGACTCTCTGTGTGTGTGTGTGTGTGTGTGTGTGTGTGTGTGTGTGTGTTAAATGACATTGAAATGTATAAGAACCATATATATACACACCAGAAAGTGAACTAAAATAAAAGGTTATTATATTTTACTTTTAAAATATCATTGGGAATACATCTTGCAGAAACTACATACTAGATATTCAAATTACATTTGAAAGTAAACCCCACAATTCACAAATTATATTCACATTGACTGAATAGATGAAAAGATTAAGGTTTTTGTCATTATCGTCACCACACATCCTTAATGTGATGGTCATTTACTGTGTATCTATTATTTTGCAAATACCTGAGTTTCTGGATATCATTTGAAATATTTTCAATTTCATTGTAGGAAATATCGAGCTCCTCAAGATTACTCAGGCAAAATAACCTTAAATAGAAAGAACAGCCAGTTATGAAAGAGACTATTCACTGTCACTGGAAATTAAGGCATTTACAAGTTAAATATTTTCCCATGACACTGAGAGTTACATCAACTTCTTTTCATTGTGGGTAGTGTTCCTTCCAGGAACACCTCTGAAAACGGTGCTGCTGTCTCTAAAGCCTGGGCTGACATCCTTTGGTGTGGAAAAGCCTCACTTAACAAAAGAATAACAAAGAACCTTTTATCATCTGAAGGTTTTTCTTTGTCTTTACATTCCTTTCTTTTTTTTTTTTTTTTTTTTTTTTTGGTTTTTTGAGACAGGGTTTCTATGTATAGCCCTGGCTGTCCTGGAACTCACTTTGTAGACCAGGCTGGCCTCGAACTCAGAAATCCGCCTGCCTCTGCCTCCCGAGTGCTGGGATTAAAGGCGTGCACCATTCTTGCTTGAATTCTGGGTAGCCGGAAACAGCAGGACCACACCGCCCCACAGTCCAGGAGCCACACCTCCAGCATCCCTCGTTCCCACAGCATCTCTCATGTCTCCCCTAGCTTCCCAGGGTTCCTTGAAATCCCAGCCTGCCCCTGACCTGCAGCAGCATCTGTCTCTGATTTCACAGGGTCTCCTTCCACCAGTCACTAGATTCAGGGCTTGACCTTATTCAGGACTGACCCCATTTAATTTGACAAACTGCATTTACATTATAATTATAATTACAAGTAAGGTCACATTCTGAGATTTTTATGTGGACGTGGAGTTTTGGGATCTCTGTTCAACCCAAGTGTATTATGACTTTCCTAGTGGAGTACCTTTGATTTTTCTTCCCATCAAGTTAAATGACGAAAGTAAGAACTAACAGATATAATGGTTGTATGACACACAACCACAGCATTGCGCGTCTGTTTCCTATGGGATGCAAATAGAAACCACTTTTTGGAGGCTAGAATTGAGCAGCCAAGACCCCCCTTCCGCTATTGTGTGTACACTATCCTCAAAATCTGCCTCTTCTTACGCAGACAAACCTGAAATATTACTTGCACGCCTAAGGCACAGTGAGCACGGGATTTTACTGACCTCCCACTCTTTCAGCATGGCAGATGAAGATCTTCATGGTCCCACCCTTGACTACTTTCCTGAGTTGCCTGTCATCCCCTATCCCATAATATCCTATGATCCACTGTTTATTTGCTAAAAGTATCTGAATTATTAACTCTTACATATCTCCAAATGCCATGCCGCATCTGTCCAAATTTGACTCTTGGGTCATTTTCTTCTCATATTTGAAATCTTTTGTTTTTGTTTTTTGAGACAGGGTTTCTCTGTGTAGCCCTGGCTGTCCTGGAACTCACTCTGTAGACCAGGTTGGCCTTGAACTCAGAAATCTGCCTGCCTCTGCCTCCCAAGTGCTGGGATTAAAGAAGTGCGTCATCACCAATGTAACCTCTCGCACAGAACTCATCTGCAAACCCTTTCACCTGGAAGAATGGATACTTCTGAGTGTCGGCTTACTTCTCGGACCCTATCTTATTGTACAACTATGAGGTTCTGGAGGCCAGAAATTACATCTTTTATTTCTATTTATCCAATGTATGAATAAATCAGAAGCAAATGGACCCCAGTTAATCCAAACTTCTTCTTTCTGAGAAACTGTTGGCATTGATTTGGAAACTGTAAGACAACCCTTTTCGATTCAGTGGTCAACCCCCAACTTCCTTTTCACTCCAGTAAAGAAAATGTTGGTAATATCTACTCTGTTTTTTAAACTTGAGATCATATTTTACTTTTTTACCTTAGGATGTTCCTATCTGCCTATCAGTGGACCACACAGATCTTCTCCTTCATAGTTCCTTCCCCTCATTTATCCTATTATCCCAGCCACCAACTCCAGGAAGAATTCCCTGGAAACCCACAGGCTAGTCTGGTCAGGGAAATAGGTAAGCTAGTAGCAGATCTTCACTCCTCTCTTGAATCCTCCAAATCCAATCTCTCAGTCTCATCCATGGCTCTGGAGGAGACTTCTTGCTGTGACCTCTCTTCACTCTCAGTAGATCCTGGTGGATCACCCTGTTTTCCTGTCTCCTGTAGATCCCTCTAGCCCATTCCCATTCCTAAGTGTCAGATCCCAATACCTAGAAACACATTTTATCTGGAAACGTCAGTAGCACACCTATCAGGATTCCAGCAGAATTTCCTACCAGGCAACACATAGCTACCACATTCTCTTAAGAACTAGAGAGGAAATAGAAACTGGGCAGTGGGGTTGGGGGCAATCACCCACCCAACAAAGACAAGATCGGATATCAACACCTAGAATTGTAGTCTTTCCAAACCTTAGATACCTAGATGCCAGCATAAAAACACAATTAGTAACAGTCAGGAGAATATGTCTCCACCAGAGCCCAGCAACCCTACTTCAGCAGTGCCAAGTATTGCAACATAGCTGAAACACAAGGAAAAAAAATCTTATAATAACCTTATGAATATGGTAGAGGTCTTTAAAGAAATGAATAAATATTTTAAAGAATATTTATTTTAAAGAAATCTATGAAAATATCAACAAACAGTAGAAGAAAATGAATAAATCATTTTAAGATCTGAAAGTAAAAATAGAATCAGTAAAGAAAACCTAAACTGAGGGAAATCTGGAAATGAAAATTTTAGGAACTCAAACAGGGACCTCAGAGGCAAGCCTCACCAACAATATACAAGAGACAGAAGAGAGAATCTCAGGCATTGAAGACACAATAGAAGAAATGAGTATACCAACTGGGACACTATGAAAAGACCAACTTTAAGAATAATAGGAATATACAAAGGAGAATAAACCCAGGTCAAAAATACAGAAAATATTTTCAACAATCTCATAGAAGAAAAATTTTCTAACCTAAAGAAGGCTATGCCTATCAAAGTACACAACAGGTCACACATATACATAGTAGCATACAGGATACAAAATAGAGCTGACTAGAAAAACAATGCATTGTCGACACATAATAATCAAAACACGTAAATGTAAGAACAAAGAGAAAATATTAAAAGGTAGAAGGGGAAAGACCAAGTAATATATAAAGACTAATTAGAAAAACACCTGACTTCTCAATGAGACTTGAAAGCTAGAAAGGCCTGGACAGATTTTCTACAGACTCTAAGAAACTATAAATGCCACTCTAGACTACTATATGCAGCGAAACTTTCAATCATAATAGATGAAGAAAAGACATTCCATGATAAAGCCAAATTCAAGAAATATCTATTTGCAAATCTTTACTCACAAGGAAAGGACTAAAAAAAAAAAAAAAAAAAAAAAAAAAAAAAAAAAAAAAAAAAAAAAAAAAAAAAAAAAAAAGAAGAAAAAGAAAAGAAAAACTCCAACCTAAAAGATTAGCCACACTCCAAAATCAACAAATTGTTTATTGACATCTTACATCAATGGTCTCATTTCCCCCCCAAAGGACACAGACTAACAGAATTGATGTGAAAACAGAATCCACCCTTCTTTGCTTCCAAGGAACACACCTTAATATCAAGGATAGATATCACCTTAGGGTAAATGGATAGAAAAAGATATCTAAGCAAATAGATCTAAGGAGCAAGCTAGACTAGCCAAAAGAAACTTCTGATAAAAGAGACATCACACCAAACATTACTTCAGAGTAAATAGTTAGAGAAAGATATTCCAAGCAAATGGTCCTAGGAAGCAAATTGATGTAGCCATTTTAATATCTGATAAGAGAGGCTTCAAACTAAAACCAGTCAGAGGAAATAGAGAAAGATACTACATACTTATCAAAGAAGAACCCACCAAGAGGACACTGAAACACAAGGGCAGTCAAGGTCATATTTTAAAAAATCCTTCTGCCAGGCGTGGTGGAGCACACCTTTAATCCCAGCACTTGGGAGGCAGAGGCAGGTGGATTTCTGAGTTCCAGGCCAGACTGGTCTACAAAGTGAGTTCCAGGACAGCCAGGGATACACAGAGAAACCCTGTCTCGAAAAACCAAATAAAATTAAATTAAATTTACAAATCCTTCTGTTGCATCTGAGAAATACACAGTTACATCGAGAATAGATATTACTTCAGAATAAAGGGTTAGGAAAAAAGATATTCCAAGCAGATGAACCTGAGAAGCAAGCTGCTGTAGCCATTTTAATCTAACAAAATAGATTTCAAACTAAATTAATCAAAAGACAGGGAAGGACATACTCCTCACCAAGATGACATTTCAATTCTTACTGTTTTTTAAAATTAAAGCTATTACACTTTTAAAAGAATCTATCTATCTATCTATCTATCTATCTATCTATCTATCTATCTATCTATCTATCTATCTGAGTACACTGTAGCTGTCTTTAGACACACCAGAAGAAGGCATCAGATGCCATTACAGATGGTTGTGAACCACCATGTGGCTGCTGGGAATTGAATTCAGGACCTTTGGAAGAGCAGTTGGTGCTCTTAACCACTGAGCAATCTTTCCAGCCCGATTCTTAACATGTAGAAACAGCACTACAGTTTAAATCACATATTGACTCTCACACACTGATAGTGGGAGACTTCAGTACCTGACTCTCACCAATAGATAAGTCATCCAGAAGAAAAGTAAAAAAAAAAAAAAAAATGCTGATGCTAAATGATATTATAAATCAAATGGTGGACTCAAAAGATACTGATGTAACTCTCACCCAGGTACCAAACGGTAAATATGAACACCACTAACTCAGCAACACACATTGATCAACAATGGTGTTTGCCTGCAAGGTACGTTATCAGAGCGGTGGCACAAGCCTTGTACGAATACACAACCAATATCTGATGTGACTGAAGGCCTTGTAGACAAGATGGAACCCATACCCAACACTGCTTCAGTGTCAACATCCTGAGACCAGATAGCCCAGGGACCCAGGGTAAACCAGAGTACTACTGTTCTACTAAAGAAACATGGCAATAAATTGATTATTAATGACATTGTGCTATACTCATAGATCAGAGCCTTGCTCGGGCACTATCAGAGAAGCTCCCTCCTGTAGCAGATGGGAACAAATACAGAGACCCACAGCTGGACAATATGCACAGAGTGAGAGGCCTCCTTTCAGTCAGCCTAAATCGGATGTCTCTGTCACATCCCTCCCCTCAGGGATCAGAGAACCCAGTAGCAGAGGTGGGGGGAAAGAATGTAAGAGCCAGAAGGGATGAAAGACACCAATGAAGCAAGGCCCTCAAATGAACATGCGCAAACGTCACAGAGACGGAGACGGTGTGCACAGAGCCTGCGTGAGTCTGCACCAGATCTTTTGCATATATATTATGGTTTCCAGTGTAGTGTCTTCGGTGTTTTCGGAAGTCTTTGGTGTGTAAACAAATGGGTCTCTGATTCTTGTACCTTCTCTTGTGCTTCCCCCCCCCCTCTCCTTATCCAATTCCTAATGTGTTAGTTCTTGTTTTATCTTACTATATTCTATTTTATTATTATACCTTAGAAGCCTGTTTTCTAATGAGAGACAGAGAGGGCTGTAGATTCAGATTAGAGGTGATGTGTGGTGAGCAGGAAGCCACAGGAGTTGAGAGTGAGGGGAACTATAACTAGGATTATAGTATGTGAAAAAAATCCATTTTTAATAAAAGAAAAAAAAAACAAAAGAACTTCCAACACCCTGACGTTTTATTTTGTTATAGAAATAGGTCAGGGGAAATGAAAAAAGTTTTAGAAATAACTGGAAAAATTTACAAAGCAATTTACAAGATGTTTTCCCTTGATTTTTGTAGTGTTCTTGAAATCAAGTGCACTTTCTCTAAACTTCCCAATAGAAACTGCGGTCAAGGCTCTGGGTGGCTTGCCAGTCTTCCAGCGTCTAGGACATGTGGGGACCACTGTGCCTTCTCAGCTGTGGCATATGGATCTGCTGAAACCAGAAAGATCCAGCTAGGGATGGAAAAAATACAGTGCAAGAACCCCATCATATTTTTTAGAAAACTTACTCACTCAAGTCACATGGCTGAGGAAGGACAGCATCAGCATTTAAAAAGCTTAAGCAAAAATTCAGACAAGTAATTAACAGAAAATGACAATATTAATTAATTAATTAATTAATTAATCCATTTCGTGAAATGTAGCCCAGGCAGGCCACAAACTCCCTTTGTGCCTTTGGCCCTGACCACTTGGGTTTCATCTGACTGGACTTCTCTCTTGTAGTTTGCTGTCTCCATCATCCCCCTATGAAAGGATCAGCTCATTTGTCTCTGTTTGCTGGGCCTGGCTGCCTTTGCATAGCGCGGGTTTTCCCTTCACTCTGGTCTCTGTGATTTCCTCTTATCTGTCAGTGTGCAGTGCACTGCTGCATCTCCTAAGATAATCTGTTTTAAGAAGGGTGCACATTTATCCAAAATATCTAGGAATCTGACACTTCCAGACAATATTTCTATTATAGACTGTGATTTTATGTATTGTACTAAATTTCACAGGCACTTGGGACTCGAAAGCTAGTATTTCTAAGTCAGTGTGTGCATGTCACATAATAGCTGCTAATGGTGGGGAAAATATTACATATAACTAGATTTTCCACATGTGTATAGTGTGTTTTATGTATTCTGTGATACTGAGATTATAGAAAGTTTAGAGTATGAGATGTGCTTAATGTGTGTTATTAATTAAACTTACGACAATTAAGATGTTTGGAGACAAGCATATCGCATCTCAATTTGTAAAAGCATTTTTAACTCAATCTACTGTGTCATTAAGGCATTTGCGGAATGTCAAACCATAGCTGGACAAAGTAAATTTAAAATACAGAAAGCTTTTCTGTACAGCATTACATAAAAAGTGTATAACCTTCTTCATTTCAGTCAACATATACCAATGGGTCAGAATTCCTCTCTTCAGCATAGAACTTTCCTGTGAGTTTAATACATCTCAGCACAGCTTTACAGTAGAAGACGCAATGCAAGACAGCCACAGTGACGCATGCTTGTTATCCCAGCACTTGGGAGGCTGAGGTGGGAGCACTACCGCTTCTGGGCTAGCCTGGGTTATTTAACAAGACCATGTCTCAAAGGAAAAAGCCTCAACTACTCTGACAGTCCCCAGCTCTAGTGACCTTGGATTCGGGTTTGTTCCCACATACCCATTTAGGCACTAGAGTGACCTAAAAGAGAAGTTTGGCTCGACCACTGTCCTGAAGAAAACCTCATGGTGGCCAGCCCTTGTATAAAGTATACATTCCCTCCCTTATATCACAAAGACCCATTTACCACCCCAGGCTCATTTCTCACCATTTGGTTCTACCCTGTATGCTGCGAAATTTAGCAAACAGTTTGTATTTCCTAACCTACATTATCTATGGCCCATATATATCTGTTCCAGAAACACTCATAGGACGATCATTCTTTGCTTGACTCCTGAGATGCAGCCAACTTAAACGCTGCATTTAGTTAGGTATCTGCTCTTCCAGGAAGTCACTCTGATCTTGCAGAATGGGTTCCAAGTCACCCTTTCCTGTCTATAAGGTTCACCATGCACATCTCTGCAAGTTTATGTTGTTGATTACATCCACTTGTCTATCTTCCTAGCAGACAGTTAGAGTGACCCCAGCAGTGCCCAGTAGGTGTGTGTACAGACATCTGCTGAAGCCCATGACTGAAAGTGTAATATCGACTGTGCATCTGGGGGACTGCTGCAGACAGTAACAATTGGAGTACAGAATGTGTCTGGGGGTGGGGGTGGGGGCAGAACTGGCTCAGGCATGCTCTAGATTGCTTGGTTCAGTGCATTCACTTGGTCTCAGTGGATGCTTCCGTAATCGTGACACGTTGCAGCAAGTCTCTTGCTTGTTCTAACAGTTCTTCCATTAAGGTCACCCTCGTCTTCTGTGATGTCACCACACTCTAGATGCGCTCTCACTGTCCACAGATCTCCAGTTACGTCAAATGCTGCTCTAAACCGTCTTTGGAATGATTACAGTTTTCCTGTCAGGTTTTTCATGCCATGCTATAAATCTGCCTTTGGTACACGTACACACCGGATGATGTTTAATAGAAACATAGCTCCTTGTGTTAGAAATACTACTGTGTTTAAAGTAGTACCTGAAGCGTTTTATTGTGACCAGTGGTTTATGAGAACTTGCCAATGTATAACATTGAAAAAAGATGTTAACTCTTTAATTTCGGTCAAGTTTTGGTCCCTGTAGGCATTATTACACTTTCAGTGACAGTTATGACTACTTAAAATATTTAATTACGATTACAGATGATCTGTTATGAATTTCTACTTAGGTGCTGTATGTTCACATGTACGTATACAGCTATGTGATGTGTATACTAGCACTCACATTTTCAGACACACATAACACACAGACACCCTTACTCTACTACATTCAATTTGTTATACTCTTAACTGGAACAAGTATATTGGTTAAAGTTTTAGTGTAAGTTTTTCCTTGGGAGTTAAATATAAGCTCATACTTGAGAAGTCCATCTTTTATGCAAATGTCAGCATTCTTACTAGACTTAGAAGGCTCTTAGTCATCAGATAGGCTGATCTCCTTAGCCAGAACACTGAGGGCCAGAACACTGAGGGCCAAATGTCTTTCTACAGACCCTCAGGACCTTATCCTCGTATTTAAACCAAAAGACTCCAGCTCTGAATTCCGAATGTAGTGCTTTCTATTCTCAGAAGCACCATCAATGAGTAGGCACCGGGTTCTTACCTGAATTGCTGGTCATTATATTGGTATTCATTAGAGCCATACTGTGTTCTGTGTAGGACAGCTTTGGATACCATATTAAGAAATGAATCTGCTAATCATAGCAAAATGAGAATGTTTAAGTAATCAAAATTCCTCTAGCCACTTTCAAAATGGAAATTGAGACTTTACTAAATAATTTATGACTAAATAAAAATAAGTACAAATAATTTAGTTCTGTGTCTCCCTCAGATGATCAACCTTACCCATCGGGAAGCTTTGTAATATAATTAAAGGCAATGGAGAAAATCCTAAGGTATGCCAATAGATGGATTTCAGAAGGAATTTCTTTGATAGGGTTATTTCTCAATTTCAGTACTTGTAAGTTTTGAAGATAAAGTACCTGGGGGACAGAAAAGGCAAATGTTAACTGAAATGAAAAGCATACAATCTATCATGTGTGTCTTCTGTAAATGCTTTAAACCAATACAGTAAAACCAGTATAGAAAACCATCTGGGCTCATATTGTCTCAATAAATGCTTTTAGAGAAAGACTAAGGCAGGGTTAACACTGGGCATCACACCATTAATGAAAACTGCCTTTCCCTCCCTTAGTAATTATCAAATAACAATCACCTCAATTAAGGGCAGAAGTTTGTGGGAAACAATCTTTCTATGAAGTCATTCACCACCGTTACCTCTTAGACTCTTTCCACCACCCTCACTCTTCCTCACACATCTCTGAGCCTTAGAGGCAAGCACTTCAGCCTCTTACTCTCTGCACCCGAGAATCAGTTGAGAGTCTCTGGGCTAATTGCCACGTATTTTGTAACAGGACATTTCTCCGATGAGAGCTGAATGATGCATTGGACATGAGACTCCATGTGGTCTTGGTAGGAAGAATGGCTGATAGGGCCTGGTTATTCTGAATGTGTGGTGGAGAAGCCAATAAGAAAAGTGATTAATAATGGAAGTGCAAAACCCTAGGTGAGGCTCCTTGGCTTCAGAGTGACCCTTCTGTGCTGTTGAGAGTCTGAAAAGCTTCCTAACAGTAGTTATGTGATGCTTTAACTTACAAAGTCATTAGAATAAAATGAACTAAAAGAAAAAAGCCTTCAAATCAATATGGGATTAATATGATGTGTTGTGATAGTAAAACAACCATTCTCGTGTGTCCTTGACTCAAGAACTGCCATCGCAGGGCTGGAGAGATGGGTCAGAGGTTAAGAGAACTTAATGCTTGAAGAGGACTAGAGTTCTGATCCTAGCACTCAACTTGGGTGGCTCAAAACTGTCTGCAACTCCGTGGGATACAATGTCCTCTCTTGACCTTCATAGATACCCTTCACATGTACACATATAAACACAGACACAGACAGAAACACACATACACACTGCTGTGAGACAAAACTTTACCTGGGGAGACAACAACACACACACTCCCACAACAGACCAAAGTCTGGATACCACCAAAAGTCCAATGAGCTTTCTTGGGGATATTTACAGGAATATGGGTAAGGAGCAGAAAGGACTCAAAGACAGCTGAGTCACCGAAGCCAAACACAGCATGGGTGACAGCTCACAAAACCAGGAATCTGATGCAAACTGCACAGCCTACAGGCAGCTCAACAGATTGGAGGGTATGCCTTCCAAGTGACTCAGTAGGTCTAAACCTCTTCAGGCAGCTCAGCTTCTTCCAGACAGCTGGGCTAGCTCCGAATTTCCTTTTCAGCTTTGTTCCCCTGATGATGACTCTCAGTAGGTTTTACTGTTTATTCTTGGAGGCAGGGTGGGTGTATCTGGTCAGTTTTAGGGACTTCCTGAAACTATTTTGAGGGTTTTTTGTTTTTCTGTTTTAAGGACTTCCCTGAAAGGGTGGAATGTTTCAATCTTTGAAAAGTCCTAGATTTTGATGAACTCATGTTTTCATATAAGACCATTTCCAGAGCAGAATTCAGCATAGTTCACCTGTGGCCTGTCAGGTGTCACACTCCAATGACTTCACTACAATCTCATAATAATTTCATGTCCATAAGTTTTCATATGAAAATGTAAAACTGAACTGATCTGTAGGTTAATGTGGAAGTACCATCAGAAGAAGATTAAAACAGTGTACCTGAGATATTTGTCCATCTATACATGTCTCATACACTTCTCTATTGAAATTTCACAGTGTAGGTGTGGTACTTTGGTTGAACCTACTCCAAAACATTTCATTATTTTTCTTGTGATTTTAAATGAAATTGCTTCACCAATTTTCTTATCAAGATTATATATTGACAGTATACTAAAACGCAATTGACTTTTTTTTTTTTGAGTTTTTTCGAGACAGGGTTTCTCTGTATAGCCCTGGCTGTCCTGGAACTTTGCACGCCTTTAATCCCAGCACTTGGGAGGCAGAGGCAGGTGGATTTCTGAGTTTGAGGCAGTTGACTTTTTTGGTATTAACTCTATATACTACAACATTTTAGAAAATACTCATGCACTATAACCATATTTTACTGGGTTTCTTATTATATCTATATCACCTGCAACTGGAGATGGATTTCATTCCTCCTTTTCTTCAAACATAGTTTTGCATAATTTCAATATCTTAATAAAACTATGCAGTCTTTTGTTGAGATAAAACATTTCCATATCTTTATGGGAGTAAATGAATCCGTAACTATATTCAATCTTTTTTTAAAAAAAGGTTGAATCTTGGTAGCTATTACTGCTTTACCAGCTGCCTTGGTCAGATGGTCCAGTGCAGGGTTGAACAGAAGTGGGCAGGATATCCATCCTTGTCTTGTTCCTGGTTTGAGGAGGCAAACTTGCAGTCTTCCATCATCAAGTACACTAGCTGTGAGAGTTGTGTTGGACATTCCTTCTGTCCCTAGATGTTGAGTGGATTCTTTTGGAGGAAGTCATGAAAGGATTTCCCAGGGATGATCTGTTGTATCTATTGAGATAGTTGTGTTTTTCCACGTCTGTATCTTAATCTTACATCGACCTTTCTATGTTGAGCTGTCTAAGCATTCCTGAGGTAAGCCTCACCTGGTGATGCTTCACTTGGTTGTGGAGGAAATTGCCTTTGTGTGCTCTGAAGAGTTCTACATATGCAGTCATGAGATGTGCTCTTTAGTTACCTTTCTTGTCACGGCTGACTTCTGCTATTAGAACATTATTGGTTTAATGGTTCAAAATGGGAAATGTTCTCACCTATTTGTTGAGTTTGTGAAAGACTGTTTTAATTCATGGATAGTTGATAGAATTCACCCATGAAATCATCTAGACTGAAACATCTCTTTATGGGAAGTTTTAAAATTATTGTTGAATCTCTTACATATCATTCATGTTTTCCATTTGCAGTCTGCCTTTACAAGTTTGTAGAAATATGTTAATTTCATCTAAGCTATAAAATGATTTGGAATAGTTATTTTAAAATCTAAATTCTCTCTTGTTAGCTTTATAGGGTGAGCAGGGACCTTTCATTCTTGACTTTGGGAGTTTAAACCTTTGGTGTGTACATAGGATTTTGTTTGTTTGTTTGGTCTTTTATATAGTCCTTGTCAATTTTGTTAATCTTCTCAAATCTTTTCAAAGTAGTAATGCTTGCAGTTTTGCCTTTATCTCTGTTGAGTTCCTGTTCTCTAATTCCTATACTAATTTCTATTATTTCCTTCTTATTCTTTCTTGGGTTTAGGTCACTTGTTTCCAATGCCTTAAGTTGGAAGGTTAGTTTGTTGATATGTGCCTAGGATCCACAGATGGGAACAGCAACCAAGGAGCAGAATACCTACCCAGCAAAGATGAGATCAGGTATCAACACCAAGAAAATTAAAACAAAATTAAAACACACCAAGAAACACCTCAAACATAACTCAAGATGGCTAGACCTCAGAGCAAAACCACAAATTTAAACAGCCAAAATATTATGCCAGAAGACACATTAACCTAAATTGAGACATACTCAATGCATTTAGACTAAAATCAGAAATAATACAATGAAGATTTCTGCTCTTTATGTGTATATTTAAAATATACACAAAATTAAAACACACACACACACACACACACACACACACACACACACAAAACACAGCTGCTTTTGCATATACACATGAAAAACTGAGAAAGAAACCATGGATAGTACCTTTCAAAATAGCCTCAAAAAGCAAAACAAAACACATCCTGGGATAACTCTAATTCGGCAAGTAAAAGTCTTGAATGATAAAAACTTTAATACATCAAAGAAATAAATTAAAGAGGATATCAGAAGATGAAAATATCTTCCATGTTAATGGACTGGTAGGATTAATATCACAAAAATGACCATCCTACCAAAAAACAATCTACAGATTCAACTCAATCCCCCTACAAATTCCGACACAGTTCTTCATAAAAATTGAAAACAAATCTTTAACTTGACGTGGAAACAAAAAACCTAAAACAATTCTGAATAATAAAATAAGTTACTAGTATTACCACCCAATGTCAAGTTGCACTAATGAGCTACATAATGAAAAGAACAAGCACAGACACACTGACCAGGGGGACTGAGCTGAACACCTGGGCATGAGTACACACACCCATGGACACCTGGTTTTCACAAAGAAACAATGATAACACTGCATCTTAAACAAATAGAGATGGTTAAACTGGATGGCAGTATATAGAAGAATGCAAATAGGTCTATTACTCTGCATAAAATGTAACTCCAAATGGATCAAGAACTACAACATAAGACCACATACTCTAAATTGGATGAAATATAGAGAGTGGACTTGAACTCGTTGGCACAGGAAAGGATGTGGAAACTGTACACTGATAGAATAATACTAAAACCAAAAATTAATAAGCAGGACCTCATGAAGCTTGGTAGCTTTTGTATGGTAAAGGATACCATCATTGGGACAAGGTGGAGGTCTATAGAATAGGAAAAATTTTTCACCAGTTAGATATCTGACAGAGTGCTAGTATCTACAACATATAAAGTACTTTAGCAAAGGGTGAAAATTAAGAAAACAACCCAATTTAAAAAAAAAGGAGAACAGAACTAATCAGAGAAAACTCAAAAGATGAGACACAAAATAGTTGAGAAATAGTTAAATAAATGTTCAACAACCCAAGCCATCAGAGAAATGCAACTTAAAACTTCACCTCACACCAGTCAGCATGGGGAAAAAAAGTCAGCTCATGTGGCAGGAATACACACCTGCATAGCCACTCAGGAAGCTGGAAACAGATCTGCCGCAAGATCCAGATATGTTACTCTTGGGCATATATTCAAAAAGATCTGCATCCTGTTACTCATACTTGCTCATACATGTCCATTGCTGTTCTATCCATAATAGCCCTGTACTGGAAAAAGCCTACATGTCCACTAGCTAATGGATGAATAAGGAAAACGCAGTACATTTACACAGTGGAATACTATTGGGCCATAAAAATGAAATTTTCAGGTAAATAGATAGTTACATAAAAAAAATCATGAGTTAGCCCAGACCCCAAAAGACAAATATTGTATGTTCTCTTTTATATGTAAATATTATCTTTTTAAGTTTTTAAGTCTTTGATATGACTGTTACAATGAAGATAACTGCAGAGATTAAGTACCTAATAAGGGTCTAATGGGGAAGAGAACATATACCATGGAAAGGAAAACTATGGAGAGAGAGAGGAGAAAGTAGAATAGGAGAATTAGATATGAAGGGGTGGAGGAGAAACATAAGGGAGGAAATATGGAGAGCAACAACTAGTACTGAAGGTCATTTGAAAACCCAAATGGAAATGTATTACGGTATGAGCTTCCTAAAACACATAAACATATACTCTAAATCTTCTGCCACCAACTAAAGCTTTCAGTGCCAAGATTAGGTTCCATCTTTTGAGTCATTGGCGAATGGGGTCCCATGGATATCTCCCAAATATCATAGGTTATTGCCATAGTTGTTCATTGTTTTCCACAACTTATATATTCATAGTGGTACAACTATTATGGGAGTAACCAACCACTTTATGCTTGGATTTTAGGTCCCACTTCATAAAATTGAACCCACACCTGACACTGCTAAACTGACCAAGAAACTGAGCCTAAAGAGGTTATGAACCTAGAGAAAACCAAATACTACCATTCTGCTAAAAGCAGGATAGCAATAAAGCAACTCCTTGATGACATTCTGCTCTACCCACAGACCATTGCCTCACTCAACCATCCACAGAGAAACCTCCCCTTGCTGTAGATGAGAGCTAACACAGAGAGAGACCTACAAACAGTCAATGTGCAGAGAGTGAGAGACTGCGGAGGACTCAGTCCTAAATGGGATGTCTTCATCCACCCTTACCCCCCCAAAACTCAGGGGTCTAAGAAGAAGAGAAGGTGGAAAGATGGTAAGAACCAGAGATGCTGGATGACTACTAGGACACAGAATCTTCCAGACACAGCAGGATTGATGAAGATATGAACTCACAGAAACTGGCTGAATGCAAAAGGCCTGCGCAGGTTCGAGCCAGACAGGCTCCTAGCACTGAGATGGGGAAATGTCTCACCTTGAACCAAGAAGCTGTCTGCAACTGATCCATGCTGGCAAAGAAAAAAGATGTTTCCTCCCAGGGAGTCTCACTGTGCATATTAACCACACTTATAGGAGTACTTGGATAACACAAACCAAACTCAACATACTTTGTAGACTTTTTTTTTCTTCTTCTCATTTTGCTTTGTTTGGGCATTTTTGTCTTATTGGTCTTTTGCTTGTATGTTTTGGTTTCTATTTTAATGGTGTGTGTGTGTGTGTGTGTGTGTGTGTGTGTGTGTGCGTGCACATGCTTGCTTTATTTTTAAAGAGAGAGAGAAATAAGAACTCAAAGTTAGGTGAGTAGGGAGTTAGGTGAGTAGGGTGTGGAAGGAATTGGGGAGGGAAAATCATGATCAAAATATAGTGTATGAAAAATATTTTCTCAGTAAATAAGACAGTTGCTTAATTTCTACATACCAGTGAAATGTCACTTTTCTTTCTTTCTTTCTTTCTTTCTTTCTTTCTTTCTTTCTTTCTTTCTTTCTTTCTTTCTTTCTCTCTTTCTCTCTCTCTTTCTCTCTCTTTCTTTCTTTCTTTCTCTCTTTCTCTCTTTCTCTCTTTCTCTTCCTTCCTTCCTTCCTTCCTTTCTTTCTTTCTTTTAATTTAATTTATTTTTTATTTTATTTATTTTATTGTTAATTGAACTAATTTTAATTATATTCAACACAATATATATTTTATACCAATCATTAAAATGGTGGACATGTTATTAAATGAACATAAATAGATAAAATCTTTTTGTTTGTTTGTTTGTTTGTTTTGTTTTGTTTTTAGTAGAGCTTTAAAATCTTGGCTCTAACTGTGGTATAAACCCAAAAGAAGAACAATTTTTAGACATTGGAGTTCATTGTAATAAGGCTGTACTTCAGTGTCCCTCACGTCAGTAAAGGATTTTACCTCCATAGTAGATATGCTAAGAGTTGACAGTTCAGCTGCACCAAGGAATGAGTTGTAGGCATGATTATTTGGATACAGATTTCCTGCTGTGGTCAAAGCTATTTGACTTGAGTGATTGTCATCATTCTCAGGCCACCAGGAACAGGTCACATTCATTTAAGAAATGGTGTGTGCATTAAGATGGTCTATCCATGAAGTCATTCATCAACTGTTTCAATGAACAACGGTTCTGCTTGGAGGGTGGCACAGACTAGGTAAGGGTAAGATTCTGGTTCATTGGCTGTGATGATTTTGAAAAGCATTCATCTCAGAAAAGTAACTAATAAGGCCCTCTTCTTCAAAATTGATTATAAAGATCAAGCAAAACATTCAGTCTTAATCTTTGTTGTTCTCTTACAAGCCACCTTCCAAATTAATTGTCTACGTTTCTTTTGGCAGTATAAATAATTTTGAAATATGTAAGCTGTTCTGAAAACCATAGTATAGTGTAAAAACATCAAATAAACAATCCTACTAATAGAGAGGCTGAGATAGGAGAAGCATGATTTCAAGACCGTTATGTGGTACACAGCAAGACACTGTCACATACAAACAAGCCGAAAGTGTATATGGATTGTACAATATTGGACCTATTTCTCCAATTACCAAACTAGAGAGACCACTGGATGACAGCCAACAAATTTATAATACCTCATATGTTTGAATTTCAATTGATTAGAATATGTTGGTAATATTAATTTTCATATTAAGAGATATTAAGGAAAAGTGATTGTTACTTCCTGTTATTTTTGTTGTTAGAGGTAGAATTATGTTTTTGTGACTTTGTTGAAAGATTGCTTTCTTGCTTTTTCTAGGGGGTAGTTTCACTCCTTGTGTTGGTGTTTTCTATCTATTATCCTTTGTAGGGTTGGATTTGTAGAAAGATATTGTGTAAATTTGGTTTTGTCATGGAATATCTATGGTGATTGAGAGTTTTGCTGGGTATAGTAGCCTGGGCTGGCATTTGTGTTCTCTTAGAGTCTGTATGACATCTGCCCAGGGTCTTCTAGCTTTCATAGTCTCTGGTGAGAAGTCTGGTGTAATTCTGATAGGCCTGCCTTTATCTGTTACTTGACCTTTTTCCCTTGCTGCTTTTAAAATTATTTCTTTGTTTAGTGCAGTTGGTGTTTTTATTATTTGACAGGAGGAATTTCTTTTCAGGTCCAGTCTATTTGGAGTTCTGTAGGCTTCTTGTATGTTCAAGGGCATCTCTTTATTTAGGTTAGCAAAGTTTTTTTTTTTCTATAATTTTGTTGAAGATATTTACTGGCCTTTTAAATTGGAATTCTTCTTTCTCATCTATACCTATTATCCTTAGGTTTGGTCTTCTCATTGTTTCCTGGATTTCCTGGAGCTTTTTGCTTTTTGCGTTTTCTTTGACTGTTGTGTCAATGTTTTTTATGGTCTCTTCTGCACTTGAGATTCACTCTTCTATCTCTTGTATTCTGTTGGTGATGCTTACATCTATGACTCCTGATCTCTTTTCTAGGTTTTCTAACTCCAGGGTTGTTTCCCTTTGTGATTTCTTCATTGTTTCTAGTTCCATTTTTAGATCCTGGATGGTTTTGTTCATTTCCTTCACCCGTTTGATTGTGTTTTCCTATTAATTCTTTAAGGGATTTTTGTGTTTCCTCTTTAAGGGCTTCTACCTGTTTATGTGTGTTCTCCTGTATTTCTTTAAGGGAGTTATTTATGTCCTTCTTAAAGTCCTCTATCATAATCATGAGAAGTGATTTTAGATCTGAATATTGCTTTTCCAGTCTGATGGTATATCCAAGACTTGCTATGGTGGGAGATTTGGGTTCTGATGATGCTAAGTAACCTTGGTTTCTCCTGCTTATGTTCTTATGCTTGCCTTTCACCATCTGGTTATCTCTAGTGTTACCTGCCCTGGTTATCTATATCTGACTAGAGCTTGTCCTTCCTGTGATCCTGGTTGTGTCAGAACACCTCAGAGTCCAGCTGTCTCTGTGATCCTGTGATTCTGGGATCCTGTGATCCTGAGGTCCTGGGTGTGTCAGAACTCCTGGGAGACAAGCTGCCTCTGGGATCCTGAGATCCTGGTGTGACCAAGCACCTTGGATCCTAGAATCCTGGGCATGTTAGAGCGCCTGGGAGTGGAGCTTCCTTTGGCTGTTGTGGGATTAGCTGTGGAGTTTGCGCCCAAGGTCTGCTCAGGGCACCGGAATGAACTTGTGACACTGGTCTGGCGGAGTTCCTGGGTGCCTGGGTCCTACTGGTCCCAGTAACTCCTGGTGTTGGGACAGATGTTGTGTCTTCCTCACCTCTGATCCTATCTATGAAATGTCAAATTTTTGTTGCCAATTTCATTGTGTAATAGCCAAAACACTTTTATGATTTTTCAGTGTTTTAGTTCGATTTTTCATAAGACCTTTTCACTATGTAGTCTAGTCTGATCTCAAAGTAATGATCCTCTTGCCTCAGTCTGCCTGTGTTGGAGATATGTAAATGTCATTCTGCTTGGCTTCAATCTTTTGAAATTATTATGACTAGTTTTGGGGCCTGACAAATGGTTTATTTTGAAAAGTGTCTCTGGCCAAATTGAGAACTTTATTATGCTACTGTTGTTGGCCTGTTTCATAGGTGTTGTGATGGTTTGTATATTCTTGGACCAGGGAGTGGCACCATCTGGAGGTGTGACCTAGTTGGAATAGGTGTGTCACTGTGGGTGTGGACTTAAGACTCTCATCCCAGTTGCCTGGAAGTCAGTTTTCCACTAGCCGCCTTTGGATGAAGACATAGAACTCTCAGCTCTGCCTGCGCCATGCCTGCCTGGATACTGCCATGCTCCCACCTTGGTGATAATGGACTGAAATCTCTGAACCTGTAAGCCATCCCCAAGTAAATGTTTTATTTTTTATTTTTTTTATTTTTTTATTTTTATTTTTTATAAGACTTGCCTTGGTCATGGTGTCTGTTCACAGCAGTAAAACCCTGACTAATACAGAAGTTGGTACCAGGAGTGGGGTATTGCTGTGATAGGCCTGACCATGCTTTTATTTGAAATAATGTGGATTTTGGGACTTTGGATTTGGAAAGCAGTGGAATGCTTTAAATGAGGCTTATTGGGTCATCCTAGTAGGAATATGGAAGACTTTGTTGCTGGGAGTGATTTGAACTGTGTTGACCTGGCCCAAGAGATTTCAAAGGAGAAGAATTTCAGAATATGGCATAAAGACTGTTTCTGTGATATTTTGGTAAATAATGTGGCTACTTTTTGCCCTTGCCTGAAAAGTCTGTCTGAGGCTAAGGTGAAGAGACTTGCATTAATTGCACTGACAAAAGAAGTTCAAAAAAGCTCAGCAGAGACTTTATTCTCTGGTTAAATCTTATGAAGAGAACTTTGAACAAGCATAGCAAGCTTAGAAAGGAAAAATATAAAATATATGGTTCAAGTATTAAAGGGGTACCAGGAAGTGAAATGGAGCAAAATTCTTTGTTCTAGGAGATAACAGATTAAGGGAGTGGGACCTTGGGGCAAGATCTTACCCAGCTAAATTTAGATCCAGGCATGGTGGTACACACCTTTAATCCCAGGAGACAGGAGACAGGCATGCTAATTTCTGCATTTAAGGCCAATCTACAGAGCAAGACCCAGGATAGCCAAGCTTAGGCAGTGAAGGGTTTGGAAAACAGAAAGCCAGTGACAGTGTAATAGTACAAGCGGGTCATGTTCTAATTCCTGTAAGCAACAGAACTCAGCAGCTTCAGCCATGTGACTCTGGCTCTAGAGTTAAGAATGGAAGGAACTACTGGGACAATTGATGCTGGTTAGCTGGAGCTAAGAAATTAGCAGTGATTTAGAAGAGACCAGCATCACTGAGGTGAAATCTTCTGGGAAGTGTTTTCTGGGAGCACAAAGAAGCTGTGTTCCAGAGATAGCCAAGGTTGTACCTCATGCTGCAGCTGGACTTGGTAATGTGTAAAAATCACCAAGGTGGTACTGGTTTTGAAGGCATGTAGGTGTCTTGAAGAACAGCTGAGTTTTGGCACTGTGAGAGGTCATGGAAGGCCATTGGAGAAGGTATAGCCTCAGCTGTAATTGATGGCCCAGGACTGAAGGGGTCATGTAAAGGATTTGAGGCTTGACACCATGAAGAGAGCCTATGAGAGGTTATTGGTGAAGCTTAGATGGAGTGGAACATCCCAGTGTATTGGAGATATCAGTACCATGAAATGATCACTAAAAACAGCAGCCATAGTGGAGTGGATCAACCTGAGCTTAGAGTGCTACAGAGGGCGGAGCTGGAGAAGTGATGTCAGCCCTTAGGATGAGTCCAAAAGATCAAATAGAATCATAGACACTGAAATAAGAAGCTGTAACATTGAAATTGCCTTGGAGACTCAAAGATGTTAAAGATGCCAGAGCCATGGGATACATGCTGAGGAAATCTGCTAACAGAGAGTGAAACCAGGCCAGGAGAAAGCAGTTTGTTGCAGTCAACAAAGATGAAAAAGGAGTGGAGATCTGAAGACTGCTTTGACATCAGCCATGGAGATGCAGAGTTTGGAGTTTGCCCAGCTGGTTTCCTGCCTTGCTTTGGAGATTACATTTAATTAGCTGCATGAATCTCAGAAGAGACCTTGAACTTTGGACTTTTAACATTGTTGAGACTGCTATAGACTATGAGGACTTTGAAAATTGAACTAAATGCATTTTGCATTATGCTATGTTTAAGTATGGCCCCCATAGACTCATGTTTTTGAACAAGTCTATGAGGGCCAGGAAGTGGAATGTGATGGTTTATACATTCTTGGACCAGGGAATGGTACCATCTGGAGGTGTGGCCTGGTTGGAATAGGTGTGTCACTGTGGGTGTGGGCTTAAGACTCTCATCCCAGTTGCCTGGAAGTCAGTTTTCCACTAGCCGCCTTTGGATGAAGATATAGAACTCTCAGCTCTGCCTGCGCCATGCCTGCCTGGATACTGCCATGCTCCCACCTTGGTGATAATGGACTGAAATCTCTGAACCTGTAAGCCAGCCCCAAGTAAATGTTGTTTTGTTTATAAGACTTGCCTTGGTCATGGTGTCTGTTCACAGCAGTAAAACCCTGACTAATACAGGTGTCTAACTGGTGTTAAGTCTTCATTCCTCTGCTTACCTTCTGCTTAGTTGTTTTGGGGATTATTGAAAGTGGAGCATCAAACTGTCCAATAATAACTGCTTTCTTTGTTTCCACTTTTTGCTCTGTGTACTAAGGGCTCTGTTGTTTGTAATGATATTTAGCCCTAGTAGATTGAAAATCTCTTTCTTTGTTTCTAGTAATACCTTTCTTAAAGTCTCTTTTGTCTGTATCACTGTGGCCACTCTGGTTTTCTCCTGGGTACTATTTGCTGATACATCTTTCCTGGTGTTTTTACTTTCTGTCCATCTCTTTTGAGTCCCACTTTTTTTTTTTTTGCGTTGGTATAAATTGTACAAAGCAATGGGCTTCATTATATTTTGATTCCTGTGCATGATGTACTTCGATCATGGCCACATCCTCCATCCCCTCTTTTGTCCCCTCTCACTCCTTACTTTCTTCTCAAATAACCCTCCTATTCCCATGTCTTCTTAAACTGTCTCTGTGTTCCATCTGTAGCTAGACAGCACAGGTCTGCATTTTAACATCCCATTCTCATGCCACAGTTACACCCTTGGATTTGTGTACTCTGTTTCTAGTGATAGACACATTTTTTGTTGTTGTTGTTGTTGTTTGGTTGGTTGGTTTGGTTTGGTTTGGCTTGGTTTTTTGGCAAACGTTCCTTATCTGTGTTTGCTCAGGAGAACAGTTAAATGTGAGGAACCAGGATCCTTGTATTTCTTAGAAATCCCTGTTAATATGGCTTTCCAATGTTTATAAACCCAGTGTTGTATATTGCAAGTAAGAAGTGATTTTCCTCTGGTGAAAGTAAGACACATTATAGCACCTCTTCTCTCCACTAGCCTGCTTCCTCATAGCTCTCATGAGCAGAGAGGAGACCATGGACTGGTATGCATGTTCTCATTCTGCCAAACAATACCTGTGAAACAAGCATGCTGCCAGGACTGTTGGAAACAATGTTTCTAATGCTGAGTATTTGAAACAGAGAGGCCAATTTGCTAAGGGTAAGTTCACAAAAAGCCAGTACTCTGAAAGTCACTTCAAAAGATCTATTACCCAGCGATCCCTGAGAAGCTGAGCAAGACGGCATAAACAAAACCTGCCCTATTTATTCACCATGTAGCATTTATTTGAAAAAGATAGGTTATCCGGTTTTAGCTGCTGGCAACTAAAACTTGTTGCAATGTGAAGTGCTCACTAACATTTTTGAAATATCCTTATTATTTCTCTGAGATTTTCAGACACACATAAAATGTATTTTAACCATATTTACTCCCACTTCTCCTCCTAACTCCAGATCCATTTCCCCAACATCATATTCTCCTACTTAAATAGCCTGATATTACTCCGAATTGTACTCAGGGTCCATGAACTTACAGAAAACGCACTAGGAGTCATCAACTGCCCATAGCACCTCAGATAGGAGTGGGAACTTATGTGTCCCTCCCCTACCCACACCAGAATGTGGACTGCCTTAATCATGTGTGGGCCTTGGTTGGGCAGCCACAGCTGCTAAGCATTCTGCTGTGTGCAGACAAAACCTGGCTACCCCAGTGCTCCCAAACTAACTTGGTTTTTTAAATTTATGATTCGCACATGGGTAAGCTAATGTTAAAGTTTACTAAAAGTCAGAAGAATGAATTATATTTTACACATACAACCATGAGAACATCTTTGAGACCTTAACACTGTATTTGGGGCTAATGTCACTGAATTTCCAAAACAACAACAACAACAACAACAACAAAAAAAAAAAATACCCCAAAGTGTTCTACTTTTTTTACTTCTAAAAAGTAAGGCCTGTTTAGATGCAGTTCAACATGTATTTGTTTTATAATATCTTCAGGATATCTTAAGATATCTACTTTTATTTACAATAGTAAAATTTAGCAATATAGACAATAAAAAATGTAGACTTACTTCTATAGGAAATTCGGTTAAGTCATTAAATGATAAATTAAGGTATATCAATTGAGAAGCCACACATTTTAAGTCTGGACAGTTCGCTAGAAAGAATCCCTGTAGGAATAACAAAAAAATAAGATATTAATTATTAACAGTAAATTCTATCTGTTGTACAATGTTTAATTTTCTAATAATACTACAACCTCACTAACAGGGTATACTGTCTAAAACCTTTCTGATTTATTAAGAGAAAAATTACAACTCTTTGTAGTTTTAATTCATATTGTTCTTTGCATGTATGTGTGATGGATACGTGTGTGAGTATGTGAGTGTATGCATATGTTCCACAGGACATATGTGACAGGCAAAGGTCCTTAGAATTGATGGCAGTCGCTCTGTCCACTAAGCCATCTTCTCAGCCTGCATTATTTTTATTTTAAGAGATGATGACCATGTTTTCATTTTTCATGGCTAATTTGTTTAGTGGATGCCTTCTCTAGTTTCTTTTTCTAGTGCACAGAAACACAGTCCATGATTCTGTATGTTGATCTTACTAATTAACTTTGCTGAATTTATTGATCCTAATTCTAAAAGCCACAATCCCAAACACTGAGCACCCAGACCACGTGACAATCCTAAACGATTAGCTTGTTGGTATCCTTGAAGTCCTCAAAAACTATTTCCCATTGGAGGAAAAAGAAAAAGCCACATAACGGAAAGCCAAGTTCTCTGTAGGGGGCTGGGGACCGATGCACATATGGGGATGCTCTATTTGTTGCTAACTTACTCTGTCATTCACTTCTGCCTTTTTACACACAGTGCCCTGCTTTCTCAAGACCCGCTCTTCAGCCAAGAAGACTTGGCAAACAAGTTCTGGGCGCTTTACTGATGAAATGTCCCTCCCAGGCTACAGAAGGCCCTGCTCAGTGAGCCAGGGCTTTCTCTGAGTGGGGGATGTGACTGCTGAGGTGACAAAATTGATTCATTTGCTAACATGCAAACAGTACAAACTGCACTCTGGCTAGTAGGTGACACCTTAGGACTCATTAATATTCTCTCTCCCTCTCTTCGCCTCTTCCCTTTTCTTTCTTTCAAAAACAAAAACAAAAACACGCCAAATGTATAGATTTTCTTCGAGGCTAACAGGAGTTCTGGAAACTAGGGGTGTAGCTTGTTTGGGTAGAGTGCTTGTCCAGCAAGCATGGAGCCCTGGATCCCATTCCCAGCACCATGCAAGCTGAGCATGGTGGAACATAGTTATAACTCCATCATGCAGCAGTTGGAGGCATGAGGACCCAAAGTCATCCTCAGCTGTACTGCCAGCTCAGGAGACGTTGTCTCAAACAAGCAAACAAGCCAAGGAAATAGAGCTGAGTGCAAATCCAACCGTGCGTGCTTACCACGCGCGAGGTCTCATGCTAGTTGCTTTCCTGCAGCATCTATGTTTGCATCTGCAAAATGAATTATCAAGTTGTCTACGCTGCATACTGTACGTTGTAGGAGGAGCTCAGGTTTGGAACATAGTATGTGCTTAATAAATGACAACCAGTACTAACTATGATTAGTCTGCTGAGCTGTCAAAGCGTCCAGTGCAGACCAGCCTCATACTAGACTTGACACAAGGTTTAAAGCTTCTGGTAATGTAGAAACATGAACAATTTCAATCCTGCTTCCCAGAATAAATGATGAAAAAAATAAAAACAGTATGATTTCTGCGGATCACAGCAATCTTTTAAACTTTATTGGTGAACTGAAGACAAACTTGGATAAGTTAAGTTAGATTTGGAGGTATGCTTTGCATGCATTCCTGGGAAGTGTCTGTGGTAATAGGAAAAGCTCCTTCAATGTATTGAAAAACTTATACTGAGAAACTGAAAAGGTAAAAATAACTGATAATACCAATGGGCATTACTATTAAGGAGGTCTAACATACCTTAAGATTAAGTGCATTTCTTCCATATATTTGGCAATTTATTATGGCCAGGGTGGTCAGCGCCAGTATTGTTTCAGAGCGTGTTGCTCCAACAGTCTTAAAGCCTTCCCCTCGTAAGATGTGGGCACCTGGGTCTATTGTTCTTGCGGTTCTCTGAACAGCTACTAAATAAATAAATAAATAAATAGATAGATAAATAAATAGATAAATAAATAAATAAATAAACGAATAAAAATTCAAAACATCAAACCATAGGGTATTATGACTTCCATGGCTAAATGACATGGATGCTCTCACAAGAATGAATTACCAAAGGGATTATCAATCCAGATAGTCTGAAGTCAACCCCCCAGATCCCGTATTCATCCATACTGGATTGGTCTCTGTGCCACACTGGCTGTCTTGCTTGTTAACAAAACTGTCTTCACAAAATAAAACTGTATGCTCACTGATAGATTCTACCTACCTAGAAACTCAGACTATATCTCTGCCTTCGGAAGCCACATGTAAAGATAATTTTAAAATCCCTCCTCCATAAATTAAATAAGCAACTTTATGGTTGGCAAAATAATGGGCATCGTGAGCCGCATAGCTCTGATGTCACTTCCCTAGGGACATCTCCGCTTCCTTCCTAAGATCCCCCTGATCTACCACTCCAAAGCCCCATACAGGTGAATTCTTCCTTCAGTGTATAGATTCCATACAGGGAAGGAAAGAAAACAAAAACCAAAAAAAGCTCCTAGCAGTTAGCCAAGCAGAGACACTTAAATGAACTTTATCATGTGCTCTGTGCATATTAGCTTGTATCAGACAAGATCTGTGCAAGAATATAGCAAACTGCAATTAGAAAATATTTTGAAATTCTATGAAATATATTTTAAGCCTGCAACTAACTACTTTTTGGCTGTATTAACTTGTAGAAATATCTTTTTTTGGAGGCCATGTATACCAAATTGGCTTTGAACCCACAGAGATCTGCTTGTCTCCGTCTCCCAAGTACCGGAATTATAGGTATGTACCCTCATGCTCAGCTCTCCCAGACACACATTTTACAGTGTCTATAATTGTCTCAGGAAGGATAAATGAAGCCCCCAAAAGGACCACAAGAAAAGGGTTCAGTTTTCAGTTTCTGAAACAGACTGTACTCACTACACATCTATTGCAGTAAAATGTAATCACAAAGTTTAGAAACGTGCATGGTGCCAAGTAGTGAACTCTGGTCACGGGAGGAAGGAGGCAGCAAGGACTCAGGAGGGGGGAGTTAAGACGCAAAGGTGGCAGCTTGCTCCTTGCTACCCCATAAACTTCTCTAGGACTGTGGACTGGGGCCATCTGAGTCACACCTGCATTTGTTACTTTCCAATGCCTTCGGGGGCTGCTTCCTGTGCATTTTTGTATATTTGACTGTTGATTTTGGTAAGAACGTTAGTCCGGCATTAATTACTCAATACTGGGTCAGGACCAGAACTCTTTATTAAAAATCTGTCAGATAACTCTAACACTGTTTCTGGTACTTTTCAATCACTTTGCTTGTGAAGGCTTGATAATGATCAATTATTCGCCAAGTACTATGTCCATCAGGTTGCAGGTAGACATACATGTGAGATCTAAAATTGAGTCACTTTTCAGCCAGTGCTTGGACCTCACTATGTAGCCCAGGCTGGCCTTAAACTTTCAATCTTTCTGCCTCCTGTCTGCTACCATCTCTGGCAGTAGAATGATGCCAACTTTCCCTAAAGATGGTTCTCATTTGTTATATGGCTAAGGTCCAGGCACTTAGAATGGGGCCTGGCAGGTGGGGGTAGAGTTGCCACTTAAAAGTGCCTGTCTATTGTCCCTGTCTAGATTAAGAACACATCAATTTTATATTTTCAACATCAGTACAACATATGGCCCATTGTCAGTGTGTAAGGAAACTTCTGAATAAATGGCTTAAGGAACGGGGAGATGTGTGGCCTAACATTCACACAAACCAAATAACAAACACTTGGAGTGAGAGAGAATCATCTTATAATTTCTCCAAGAATGGTATAAACCTAGCACTTACTTTCAGGCAGTTTGAGGGCTTGTGTTTTTCCACTCACTGCAGCTATGGCGGTGGTGGTGGCAATGGAGGCTGCGGCAGCTGCGGTGGTGGTGGTGGTGGTGGTGGCAGTGGTGGCTGCAGCTGCTGTGGCAGCGGCAGCATTTTCTAGATTAAAAAAAAAAAAGAGGACAACTTTTAGATACCTTTGAGGTGATTTCATTATAAGTATTATTATTATTATAATTATTAATGGACTGGGGTGCACTTTCTGTTCCCTTTAGGAATCCTGTAGGCCACTCCCTAAATAGCTGTTTATTCTCACTTGAATACTTTAGGTCCTATGCAAAGCACTACCAGGCACCTTCTCACTGATTTCTTTCTAGGTTTTTGTGAACTTTCTGATCAACTTTCATCAATACTATCTAGATACAGGAGCCAGGCTGTCCTCCACAGCTCTATAAGGTCAGGGTGACTGTTGGTATTCCCAGGCTGAGGTACGAAGTATTAATTTAAATGTTCTTTTTTTTTTTTCTACCTTGAAAACTCTCCACCTCCTTGTATTTTCCCTCTCCTCTGTTCTTAATGGCACCACTCCTGAACACCATGTTTCAATTTTACTTACCTATCATAGCCTGTCTTGGAGGTTTTCTTGGCAAAACAGGCGTTGGCAGAGAACGGGGTGGTGGCAGAGAACCAGTGTTCAATACCACTTTACTTAGGGCTGCCATAGGCTGTGGTCGTTCAGACCACTGTGGTTCTGGTATTATAGATGAAACGCTAGATACAGGGCTGAATGTTGTTCTCTTTACATCTCTGCGAAGAGGAAGTTCTTGAATATAGCCTGAAATCTTTGGTGCAGGGTGAAACTGGGTACCTAATGGCTTAGACTTAGAGGCTATATATCTAGAGTAAGAAGTGGGTGAAGGTTTGGAAAACTCCTTGGAAAGAACTAAAGTGTTGAATGTCTTTTTATCGAGATACCCTTCTTCTTTGTCTTCCTTTTTCGAGGACTTCTTGGCTCTATTTTTCATTTGGGATAGTGTAGTCTTAAAAACTCTGGAAGACGCCGACAGACATCTTGGAATGAACATGGAACCAGTGGCGCTCTTTGGGACCTTCCAATGAAAACGGCGAACATGGTGTTGATGTGGAAAAATGTTCACCACTCCTTTGAGTGACTTATTTTCATAATCAAGACAGATGGTTTGAGTGCTGCTGGTAGGTCTTTGTGATTGAGAAACGTTTTGATCGATTTTCACTAAAGCACTTTCCTCGGGATCGAACTTTCCAAAGGTCTCCTCCTTCGGTTCTCTAGCCTTGACTAAATAGGATAAAGGGTTAGAGGGCAAGATCAGCATATATTTATTAAGCTCTCCAAACAAAGCTGCTAAAGGCTGGTTTTTTTTTTGTTGTTGTTGTTATTCATTTCTCACTCACCTTCTAAGAACAGATCTGCTTAGCTGTGGGGACTCCTGCCAAACTGATAGGAATATACTTTGAGCAAACAATTGAGAAGCTAACTGACTCACAAAGGATGGAGCAACACTTTGGAGAACAAAAACCATGGGGAAAAGTCCAAGACACAAAGATGAGATCTGGGACAGTTGTCACTAAAACTCTGGCAATAGAGATGGTGAAAGGGACTTTTGATGAAATGGCTCCTTCATCATCAGCTTTCCCCGTCTGAATTTATTATTATTATTATTTAGTAAAGAGCAACGTTTCTTTTTCATGCCACGTGAAAACATAAAAGCAGTCTTTCAGACATAAGGACATGCTGATACTGACTAGAAGATACTGCATGTTTATTTCTCTGCTAAGAACTCTTTTCTCACTTAGGTCCAGAAATTTATGGAGCCTGCATTCTTGGGTACCTCAGACCATCAGATGTGCCTCTCCTTACGTATGGGACAGAATGTCAGGCGTCATCTTTCTGTTGTCTTAACTGCAATAAATGGTGATGAACACTCCATTTCAGTGAGGAGGGAATGGATTCAGTATGGTGGAACTTCAATGGGAAGGTACAGCAGGCCTCTACTCAGCATCTCCACTGGCCCTCTATGGATGAGGACAGAGCTGGGCTGAGAGAGAGGGACTGTGGAGCGTGCCATTGCCACCACGTTAACCCTGTTCCTGGACTCTCCCTTCTCCCTTTGGTGGCTGGAGAGGGGCATGAAATTTCCCATTTCAAGCCAATTGAGGGGACTTGTCAGAGAGCCATGTATGGAGGACTCCCAGGAGTGTCTACTGAAAGGGGGAGCTGGCGTCACCTTATCACCTAAGCAAAGTGTACCAGCATTCTTAACCTGATAATTTCACCATGACCTTAGTTTTTTTTATTTTTTAAGTTATTTCTATTCATACTTTTCCAGTACTATCCTCTGTGTGCAGAAAGCACACAGTCTCCTTTTTTTTTTTAAATCCCACTTTAAGTCAAGATTTGGTTCAAGCCTTGCTCCTATAGTTTCTCATAGCTAC
This sequence comes from Mus minutoides, assembly GCA_902729485.2. Lineage (NCBI taxonomy): Eukaryota > Metazoa > Chordata > Mammalia > Rodentia > Muridae > Mus > Mus minutoides. Next base: position 662,957 of record LR750080.1, read on the forward strand.
TAACTCCACTGGTCTGTACAGTGTGTGGACACATATGTATCCAAGTGTATCCAATGCTGCTTTCTCCTGTTGCTTCCTGTCTTCATTTTGTGTGAAGCTCATTATTGGTAGCCAGTTGAAAGGTGATGTAAAGCAGGAACAAGGTCATTAAATTCTGTATGATGAACGGTATGTTCCAATTTTTGGCTATGTGAAGGTTCTGGTTCCGTGTTTTAATGTTTATTTTATAAATTAGATTTAAGCCACTATATTTGTTCATTCATTGAGCAAATATTGCAAATGCCTACTATGAACAAAGTACTCGGGGTTGATGTTAGTCAAGGTCATGGGTTCTCCAAGATGGCAAAGGCAAATAACCTTTGTAGTGCCAACGTCGAGAAATTCTGCACTGGGCTATGGAGTGAAGCCAAAAGACAAATAGTGAAACTCCAACACAGAACCTGGTAAGGAGCTGTTAATCTGCAGGGCCGTGGGTGCTACTTACAGAACAGCTTGCAAATATAGAAACACAGGACATCAGAGAAACACAGGAAGGATGACGTAGAAATAGCACAACAGTTTTGTGGGGTTTGGAGGTAATGGATAGATTGCTTTTTTTACATCTTTGATAGGCATAGATAAAAGGATAACTTGAACATTATAAAAGTGGCTCATCTTTTAAAACTTTAAAGATGTGTACAAGTGTTTTTGCCTACACGACATGATTGCCTACGTGACATGATTGCCTAGTTCCTGCAGAGACCAGAAGAAAGTACTGGATCCTCTGGAACTGTGAGGCACCAAGTAGATGCTGGGAATCAAACACTGGTCCTCTAAGAAGAGCCGCCAGGGCTTAACCACTGATCCACCTCTCTGGCCCCTGTCCCACCTGACAGAAACTAATGGAAGATGGTGAGCACGGTCTGGTTTTGTTGACTACTTCATCACCAATTCCTACACTGCGCTTAATAAACACAGTCAATCTTCATTATTTGTTTAGACTTAGCAAAAAGCTCAATTACCTTACGCTGAACTTCTAGGGAAAATTATAAGGTCAGGTTCCTTTAAGACTCTGTTCTTAACATTTTCACCAACCAATCCACACATAATCTTGTGGTAATATGGTCTGCATTTAAGGACATACTATTTGAATAGATATGATGAAATACACTTTCTTAATATATAGAATATATCATTGAGTTGTTACTATAGACCCCAAAGCCAAGCATACTGCACACATCAAGGAAGTTCATCTGACATGATGTTCTTTGCTAAGCACATTACAGCTTACTTTTGTTTAGACTGAGCTTCAACAATACACTTATGGATATCATAAATTAACAGATAAAAAAGAGGGGGGCACAAAAAATTCAAAAAAAAAAAAACATGGAATTAAGTAGACCAGGAAAGGAACACGTTTATATTATAGGAGCTGAGACAGAAAGGCAGAGTTAATCCTGCAGTTAATCCTGCACCATCCAGGTGGGTACTGGGTACATGCGTGGTGTGGAACTTGTATTTTCGCTTATCTAAACACACATTCCCATGAACAGAAGAACTGTTGATTTGGGGATTTTAGCAGTAAGTAAACTCATATTTGACAAGTCCACGAATGAGGATTGATCAATGAGGACACCTATAGAACTGAGGATCGATCAATGAGGACACCTATAGAACTGACTCTTGGCTGTTGTCACCTTATGATAAACATTTTTCCTTATGGCTATTAGTGACTGTCTTTACTGAGATTGTAAATTAAGTAAGGCAAGGGACTTCTATGAAAAAAAAAACCCACCAAGGCTAATCCACATATCTGTACATACCTGTTTGCACTATACGAACTTTCTTTTTTAATAAAGGTACTTTAGGGAGCTTTGGAGGTAAGGGTCTTCGCAGAAGTAGTGGATGCTGCTGGGGTTTGAGTGAGCGATAAATGCTCTTTTTCATAGCTGATGGTTAAATGAGAACTGAACTCCCTGAGAACGAATCCTTACTGAAAAGAAGTGGTTATCACTTAGAAAATATCCTTACGGAAACCATTCTGTGTTAGAAAATATCCTTACGGAAACTATTCCGTGTTGCTACGATACTGAGTTTAAGCAGGCTAGCTTTGTAAGGAGAAGAAAAAAAAAGAGTAAAAAAAATCATTTAAAATTTATTTTTGAAGTACTTTTTAAATGACATATTTTTAATACAGGCTTAAACATGGGGCTTAAGAAAGATAGAGAGGCACTCAAAAAGTTTAACGTTTTCTTTCTGTACTGGATATTGAAACTCTGACCTCATGCAAGGCCTTATCAGTGAGCCAAATCCCCCTGCTTTCCAATTTGCTTAAAATCAGAAGTTGGGGAATCCACTTGTAAGCCCAACACTTATAAGCCTGAGACAGGAGGATCAGCCTGGGCTACACGGGGAGGGGTGGTTTCTTTTTAAAATTTAGATTAATAATTAATATAGATAAAAACATATTCTATTATTAATCGAGACCTTGCTAACATTTCCCGTGTGAGTATGAAATTCAACCAGCCAACGCTATTTTCAGTCAGTAAATGGTGACCTCCCTCCCCGCAAAATAGGCATAACATTTCATTCACTACCTCCCAAATATTATCAGTATAGAGTTAGAAGGGATTTTGCTAAAAAAAAAAGGTAAAGGCCTCTGAAATCCCACAGTATCTAACTATACACAAACGGTTTTCTTGTATGGCGAAGGCTTATTTTAACTCTCAGCTGACTTAATTTGTCCATAATTATGCAACTCTAAATAAGACAGGCTTTAATACAATGGGATGTTCCAGGATGGCGGGGAATCCCAGAGAATAGGGAAATAAGGACACCAGATGTCCTCCCTCCCCACCACCCACCCCCCAAGATGAGTCTTTGTTTTCAGGGCAACCTCAAAAGTGCCTGGCACAGTGCGGCTCCGAGGAATGCCCGGCAGGGAACCCTGGTGCGGTGCAGAGGAGCGGTTTACTCGAAAGCTAACTGAAGGCCAGCGCTCGCTCCTGATTTGTTGGCTGGTAGCGCGTGCTCGCCAGCTACAAGTTTCCTTTTCTAGTTGGTGGGGAGACCCCATCCCCACCCCCCAGTCCCCAAGTGTCCAGCTCCTACGGACCCTGCCTTCAAGCACACAGACCAGTTTTCCCACGTCCATCTCCTTTATCCCTGAGTCCTGGCTGCCAGTGACTGTCTAGCGAGGTCTCCAGTTAGGTCTAATTCCATGTTTGTGCGGAACGCAGCTCCATTAGCAGCATCGCCCAAGCCCTGCTACAGCCGAATGTGACGCTCATATTGAGGACCACCAAGCAGTCCCCGCCCCCAACACCCCTCCCCTGTTCCTATCCCCCCCCCCCCCCACTAGCCCGGTGAGAAGCGCAGGCGCACGAGGGTTAGGCGCGTCGGGAACCAGGGGAGGGGCTCAATGCCCCGCCCACCTGCCCCGCCCACTCGATCCACCCACTGATTTCGCCACCCTAGGCCAGTGGACCCTAATTCTGCTGAGGGCAGCGCAGGATGCCCGGAGGCTGAAGTGGTGGAGCCTGGAGGAGTGGCTCCACGTGCAGCTGTACGGAAGGCTGTGGTGACAATCGTTATTACTATTCTTACTCTTAAGATAGTGGCCACTATTATTTACTTACTTTTCTCCATGACTTGACAAGGGTGTCTGGAGACTGGGTTGGCATTTTCTAATGCGGCTACACTTTTGGGCATCTGGCCACGTTACTCATTCTGCAGTAAAACCCTTGTCTCCAAATCGCACATTCTGTTTTCCTTCTTGTTTCTTGGGTGCAACCTGTTTAGTCTTTCTGTTTTTAAAGTTCTTGGTGGAAGTGGAACTGTGTGGGAACGAGAGCTGTAAGGCAGTGGTTCCAAAGCTCTTTAAAAGGACACCCAGGTCTCACTGTCACAGTGGTTGGTGCTGTCTCCATGTTCGGTGGTAGATATACCGTGCATGTTTGCCTGTAGGTGCTTGCTTCTCTGGAGATTTGAGAACGAAAACTGGAAAGAACCTATTACAGAGACGGGGAAATCCAACTGAGAATTCAAGTAAGGGGCACTTCCTTCCAGTCATCTCATTATATGTTTCTCTTCTTAAGTAAGGGTGTGGGAATTTCAATAGCACCTTGGGAAATCAGAGACTTCTAGATTCGTTTACTAACCAAGTCTTCCTTTTACTCCTAAGAGTAAGCATATATTTTGAAACAATGGGAAAATAATAATTAAAGAAGAGTCTGGGTAATGTTGTACAATTGTTGTCCTGTGGTGTGTTGATTGGTGGTTTTGTTATGTAGATTACTTTGTTGTTTATTAGGTACCCTTTCTAAGCCAAGGATTTTATTCCACTTTCGGCTGTGTTTGTTTTACATTGCTTAGTTTCCCTGAAGGACAGGAAGCAGACAGGCAAATCTGGTGGCCACGTTTGTCTCAAGTAATGTATATTGTTCATTATTTTGTAAACAGCAGAAATGTTTCTATTCTTAAGGATAAAGGTGTGTGGACCAGTCTCTGAAGCCAGTTCTGTATTCTTTAAAGCTGAGACCTACTGGAATTCAGTTTCAATGACAGATGTGTTTCAGATGTATGCTTAGCTTTGCATAGTCAAAAAAATCAAGGCAAGTGCATTTGTTAATTAAAAAAAAATGCTTTGTCATTCCTTGCAGGTTTCTTTTGGCAACTACCATGCCAGACTCAGGGCAGTTTATATGTAACCTCTGCAGTTGTCAATATTTTGTTTTCTATAACTATTGCTGTAACTATAGCTCCAGCTATTTAGGGAAATGAAATAGTAATGAAAATTAAATCCCTGGTTTGATAAGTCTTCTACGCCTATGTCAGCTATTCTACCATACCTTACACATTTCCCATGGGAATGACAGAAGCATGGGATAAAATTGTGAAAGCCTACATTTGACTCAGTTCTGACTACTTTAGCACTTCTTGTATTTAATTTGTTATTTTTGAAAGTACAGCCACTTCACCTTCTCCTTCCTTCCTTCCTTCCTTCCTTCCTTCCTTCCTTCCTTCCTTCCTTCCTTCCTTCCTTCCTTCTCCCTTCTGTTCTTTCCTCCTCCTCCTCGTCTTCCTTCATCCTGTTTATCTCTTGGAAGGGAGGGTGTTCCCTCTTTGGCTTTAAGGTTCTATTTCATCTGGTGTGCAGTTTGGTGCCAGTTTATGTATCCCCTCAGATCTGCCATTTGGCAGAAGCACTGAATGCCAGAGTGAACTGCATTGCTTCCATTCTGTTAGCGGCTTGTGCAAAAGTGACTGAGTTCAGAGTGAGCACCAAGGTTATAGGCATTCTGCGTCATTTTTGTGGTTGTTGTTTTTGCTAAAATAAGATGAAGGCCTCATGCAAAAACAGAGATGTGAGCACCGGACAGATAATGCTATTGATTGTCCTAAGGATGGAGCAGGCTCAGAGAACCTCAGATTTGCCTTTGGTGAAAGGACGCCACTGTCAGGTGATGTAAAATGTGTGCTGGCATCTTCATTGTCTTGCATAGACCTTTGTTTTGTTTGATTGGTTTTCTTTACAAACAGGACAGAAGTTTGCTAAATGCCTTGGCCAGTCTAGATCTAAGCTAGCCTCTTACTGTGTGAAAATGTGAAAATAACTAAAGATATTTGTATTCTTTTGCTTGGGTTACTTTTAGAGGATGCTATAAAGAATGAATAGTTATCTTTGAGTGCATATTGATTCTCTATTCTCAGGGCACTGAGAAGCTTTTGAGAAAAAGCATTTTTTTTTCTTGGCCTGAGTTTACAACTGTTGATATTAGCTGTGCATACTGAGAGTGTCTTTATCTTCCAGTCACCACTGTGTGGCTTTAAAGACATTATATTTATGTCTAGTGCTCTCATGCTTTAGCGGAGGACAGGTTTGTATTTTCTCGGATGTGAATAAAACCTTTTGGTAGAAGTGGTTGCTAGAGATTGCTCTTCTTATCCCTGTGTCTGAGCACAGAAACCAGAGCTTTGCTTCCGCTCTGCACTATTTGGGGGCCTTTGTTTCCTTTTCTCTCTTAAGATGGATGGTACTTCCTTTCCTTTGTTTGAGTTAGAGATCCTGGGATTCAAATCAAAAGGAAAACATTGCCAACCAGGAAATGTCATGGGCTCTACATGGCGGAGTTTAAAAAAACTGTTCAAGTGTATGAAAGAACAACGCCTACGTGCCCTTAAAGTTACGTCTATGATTTCAGCCATTTGTTCTGGAACGATACATCAGAGTGCCTGTTCTGCGTACATCGCTTTGCTGGGCATTGAACCTCAATTTTAGTAATTAAATATTACTTTGAGACTTTATCATTTCGACTACATAAATGAAGGCTTAGATTACTCCCAGAACTTACTTGAACCAATATTCCTTTCTTTCTCCAGTTTTATATTATGTTGTTTGGGCAGAGTAGTGTGGCTTACACGTTCTTTCCCCAAACTCAGGGAGAATTTGCCTTTCTTAGCTGCAGTGATCATTTTTCATTGTGGGCTATATATTGTACCACTAGATGATATCAGAAATGTTTACACCAAAAATTTTAAATAATACTTCTTTTCTTCATGTTATTGTTAGGACTAGGTAAGGACAAGTTAAGACCCGAAGGTTAAACAACACAAGTCCCAGCCTGGTAGACAAGTTAAGACATGAAGGCTAGACAAATCCCTGCACAGTTGAATACCCTGACCAATAGAAGCGATAATGTTTTGGATAATGTACAACAAAGACATGTTCCTAACAGAATCCCCTATCCCTAAATCCTGATTGGTGGAATAACTTGGCGCAGATGTTTGTGGGTTTGGGGCTTAAAAACCCTGTAGGATCTTAACTAAGGGTCAAGGTTCAGTTCCCAGATCTGGACTAAGGCCCTGATGGATCAGTCCTGGAGTATATGCTCAATCAACTCTCCCTATCTGGTTGAGATCAGTGTTTGTGTGGTTTGTGAGGTTGGGCGCCAACACTAGAAAGTTTCTTTATAGGCCTTAACATTTTACATAGGCCTAAACATTACATCTAGGCCTTAATATTTTACTCAGGTCTTGACAGGTATGTTGACAAAGGTCACTGTCCTGTGTGCTCTTAACTATGACATGTCTGATTTATGACATGCTTTGTTCTTCAGTGTGAACCAGATTTGTTACTTACTACATGGAAGGCCCTGTTGTGCAGGGTCCTTGACAATTCTAGCATGTACATCACATTTATCAAAGGCTTTGTCGCATAACTCTGCTCTTTTGGATTCTCATCCTCCTGATGGCTTGATTCTCAGGCTCATTGCCCAGCATCTCTAAGCCCCTGAAGTTTCCTTACCTGCAAAGCTGGGGAACTTTTGATAATGAAAGCATACTTGCAAGGTGTATGAACGTCATCACTTCCACTGAGCTTGTAACCTCTGGCCTTTGGAAGTGCTTTGTAATGACTTTATTAGAGTGTCAATAGCAGCTCATCCTCTTCAACAGCCCCAAAGACAGTGTGCTTCTCAAATCTCCCATTCTACTTTATTCTTACTGTCTGAATTGAACATATGTTTCCCTTGTAAGTGTATTAAAGACTACAGATTGTGCGAGGGGGTGATAATGGCAGGTTAGGTTTAGTTGAGCAGAGGTTGCCTGGTCATGCAATGGCCGTGGTATTCTGTGTGGAGGACCTTTGGGTCTTTTGCCTCGGCTGGACAACTGCAGCAGTACCCTCTCTCTTGTGGCCACGCACTTGACAGTGATGCCACAGTCCTGTTGCCTTTCCACTTCTGTAATGCACTCAGCTCAGAACTTTTTAATCAGGACTGATATTAATGAATGTTCTAGGACACTGCTTCTCTGTCTACCTCATGTGGCAGCCTTCCTTGTTAATATAAGGCAGCTCCTTCCATTACTCTGGCAGTGATACCAGCTGTGGTAATTCTCAGCAACAGAAGAGGCATCCCAGAGCCTGAGGAAAAGAGCTGGGGGCTTGTTCTTCTCTTGCCTGTGCTTCCAAGCAAAGTGGCTTCACTCTCCTAACGTTCACACGCTAGGCTCTGCACGGACTTGCTTTCAAGAGTGGATTCTAGAGCAGTAAGAATTTGCTTACAGCCCACCAAATGGCATCACTTGTGCCTTGAGACTTAGGAATCACTGTGCCCCAACTTTACACTGGCATCGTGGAAACCTTGGCTAGTCATTGCTGAAGGGGTACCTCCCTCACGTTCCAGAACTCTACACACATCAACTCTTTCAACCCACCTCAAGAATCAGACCATAATGGAATAGCTGTAAGGTACCACTGCTCTCAGCAGGTGAGAAAAGACAGAACGATGTCTTTTTATTCAGCTCCACGTCTATACCTGAATTCAACGCCTTAAAGAGATCACTTCCCGAGGATTTGTAATGGGTGTATCACTTTACAAAGGTCTTACTGGGAAGAAGAAAACCCTCTCTACTTTCTCAGTTGGGGTGTTTGTAATGTATACTTGTGGGGCACTTGATGTCTTCAGTGAAGACTACAAATGTATAAAGAATAAAATAGCACAAACAGGGACATTGATGATCCTGGTATTTGGAAAAGGCCAAGAGCTATATCCTGAAGCAATAGAAAGTAGAACAAGAGGGTTAATGTCCAGTTTGGCTTAGTAGAAATTATTTAGTTAGGGACAAGAAGGACCGGTTTTGCTAATCTTGTACTGTGAGCTATTGTGATCTTAAAGCCGTTCCTAAGGACTTGGCTCGGGGCACGTCTCAGAATATGTGTTTCCCTTATTTATGTCTATTTCCAAAGGGAAAAGCGTTCTCTGGTAGAGGTGTCTTATGTAATGCATAGAGAGAGCCTGATGGGGCTTTGAAAGCTTCAAGAGCCTCCTATGGCGGAGGCTGGGATTTTTAAACAAGGTGTTCATAGGCTGTGGCTAAAGGAATAAGGAAACTTGAAGGGAAAGGGCTCCAAAGGAAGTAGACAGGAGTCCGAAATAATAGACTTCTCTCAAGTGACCTCCACCCTGCAGAAACAAATGCGCAAAGACCAACAGACACGCCGATTCCAGGTATCTCAGTTACTTCTCTAAAGTAGGAGGGAAGGGGTTTTGCAGAGAACAGGGGGAAGCAAGGGAAACTGGTTCTCTCTGGGGAGGTCACAGATCCAGGCTCCAGATTTCGCCTTCTGAAACGGGGAAAACGAAGTGGATTTGTGGTTCACTTTGAACAGAGGGTGTGTTTCTCGCCAGTACCCACCTGACGCTTCCATGAGAAATATTACCGGAGTCATCCGTACCACAGCTCTCTTCTGTCTCCACGGAAAGGTGTGGGAGAGGAAGTGGGAATTGTCGCGCATTGTCCGTCTAGAGGCAAACAGCTGCAGTTTCTTCACCTCGCTGACCCTGTTTCCTTGCCTGTGGGAGCTTTTCTCTATTCGTGGTCTATGATTCTATCAGAAATTTCTACCCAAGCAATTCTTAATCACTTACTTGTAGTGTAGATGAATAATGGCTGAATTTGTTGGATTTTTCATATATCCTGGTGTTGGAATACAAATGCCATTATTTCTATTTGACATTCAAGGACTATACTGGGTGATTTTTGATTTAAATATTTATCAGGCTTTGGTGGGTGGAATCATTCATGTGATTTAGTTTCATATCCAGGTTTTTATTTTGTAGATTTTGATCAGCTCCCCTTCTCCAACTTCCTTAATTTTAATTGCCAATGAATTTTGTTTGTTGGGAAAACTACCTTGAAAGTGTAAAAAGTAAGTCATCTTCCTCCTCCTTCTCCTTCTTTTCTCCTCTTCATCCTCTTCCTTTTCTTCTACTTCTCGACTGCCAAGGTTTGGTATGAAACATTGCAGGAGAGATATAGGTATACGTATATACATGCACACATACATGTATGTGTTTTATATATAAACATATCATTTGTATGATGTAACAAAATCATCATTTTTGTCAATTCAAGTTTTTCTCTTGAGATTGTCCTCTGACATCCTGTGGAGCAGAAAGTAGGAATGACCTTATGTTTTCAATACAAGCTGTGGCTTTGTAAGCTTAGTGTCTTGATTCTCAGTCTGGCCAGATATTATTTATGACATGCTGAACTGGGGAATATAAGAGTTACACATAATTATTGGAGCAAAATCATGTTATGCAGATTCAAAACAAGCAAAATCTTATACAATCCTTTCATACAGAAATAGCTGTTGATACTTTCAAGTTTTATATATATATATATATATATATATATATATATATATATATATGTATACACATACTCATAAATACACATATATATTTATACTGAATGGCATTACAAAAAACTAGCATAAAAAGGCATTTGATATACAAGTATATGTATATATTTTTTTCATTTTTAATATACTGCTAAAATTTTATAACCTATAATTCTTCTAAAAATATAGGATTTTCTCAAGTAATATAAGTATTTTAGAGCTTTTTAAAATAAAGTATTCCATAGTTGTGTTACCCCCAAATCTCAGTTGAAGCTCCTACTAGCTGTGAGTGGTAGTGAGTTTTCAACCCTCTCAGCGCTCCAACCCTTTAATACAGTTCCTCATGCCGTGATGACGCCCAACCATAACTATTTTTGTTGCCACTTCATAACTGTAATTTTGCTTCTGTTACAGATTGTAATGTAAATATCTGTGTTTTCCACTGGTCTTAGGGGCCTCCGGTGAAAGGGTCTTTCGACCCCCAAAGGTTCATGACCCACAGGTTGAGAACTGCTGCTCTAACTGTTGCTGGGAATCAACCAAAATTTTAGTTTTCATTCCTCTGATATGACAGAGAACATCAGGGGCCTGAAAACATGCGCCCATCTTCTACTCCAAGAGGACTTAGGGTGCGATGCACCTCCACCCAGCAACAGTAGGCTCTCTTTTATAAGCACACCTCAGTTAGTGCTGAATTCACTTATTAGAGCCTTTGAAGGACCAAAGTGGGGAGGAACCAAAGGATGCATCTTCTCCCACATCATGAGAACACTGCTGTGTGATAGACATTATATACTTTCCACCAGCACCAGCACACTCAGGTCGACAAGCAGCCTTTCCTGAGTGCACACTGACAGTGTTCATGGTTGATTAGAAGCTTACTGAAGCCTTGAATAGGGAGAATGTGAGAAGCCTGAGAACCTGCTCTCTTCTTCCACTCCGAGAGACCTTAGTGTGCAGCCCGTCTCATACCCGGCATCAACACCTTGCGTTTGTTAAGTTATTCTGCCCTGTAAGGCTTACCTTTTGCATTTATAAAGCTGTGACGTAATGGAATGCACTCTATGTGACCTGTGAAAAATGAGTCAGATTGAACCCAGAATGCATTGCTACAGAGGCTGGAGCACTGAAAGTGCTCATTAGGGGCTGAAGAGATGAAGGGCTGGCTGTACCCAAATGGAAGAGCATGTAGCTTGTGGGAGTGCTGGGGTGTGCAACCACGACTCCATTGCTTAGAGGGCAGAGACAAGCAGATCCTGGGGCTTGCTGGCCAACTAACCTAACTGAATCAGTAAGGCCCAGGTTCAGTGAGACATACTCTCTCAAAAACTAAGATCAAGATTGACAGAGGAATACGGCTGAAGTCAATCCCTTCCTTCTCTATACTCATGCATGGGCAACAGCATGTACAACTACCCACATATGCATCACACACACACACAACACACACACAACACACACACACACACACACACACACACACACAAAACACACCATGAGTGCACATGTGCATGCAGACTGAAAAAACAAAAATCTAACAACAGAAAAGAGTAAAAATATTCAGTAAAGGTCAATTTCCCTTTCTCAGCCATCCAAAAGGAAGTGCCACATTCATCAAGACTATTATTACATACAGCTGGCCTTGTTGCTAAATCACATGAAAATGAGACATGAACTGGAGGTAAGGTCGTGGCAGTCCAAAGGGATGTCTGGCTTAGATGTGGACTTTCAGGAGATGGTACTAGGGTTGTCTTATTTCCATAGAGAGTAGGGCTGAGCTCTGTGGACTGCCTCGGGCAGAGAATTGAAAGAGAAACCCCCGCCTAAAGCCGAGGGTCTCACAATTGAAGCCCTTATTCTGAAGCAGGAATAAGAGGATTCTCAGCGTTGCTCAGATAGCTGCAAAGGAAGCTGTCCTCAAAGCTGTACAACACTGGACAGAGCAGACTCTAAAGGATGGGTGTCCAAATGAGACTATCAGCATGGCTTCTAAATATACCAAGCAAAACCTGACAAAAGTACAAGGAAATATTGCTAAGCCCACCTTTAGAAGAGGCCATTTTTGTTGTTGTTGTTAAACATGTCTCAGAAAACAAAGGTGAAGGGAACAAGGAATTACTGGGGCAATGGAATTTTTAATAGCAGCTAATGGACTCGCTTTAAGAGGCATGTGTTTATACTGATGTCCACTAAATAGTGGCTGAGCACCCTCTTCAACAAACATGAAATATTTACCAAGCTGGCTGAGTACTTGGCCACAAAGTTAATCTCTATGAATCTCAAAGGATACTACTCACCAAGAACCCAGATTTGCTGGGTGAGAGAGAGTCTGGGTGGAGAAGCTGGAAATGAAAATGTGAAAGAAGCGTGAACATTACTGTACTGGCAAACAGGGAGTCTTCGTGACCTTTGTTGATGCAAAATCCCAGCTCCTATTTCAAAGGGACAAGAGAGCGTTTACTCTGTAATCAAGATGAGTGACCACAGTCTGTAGGAACACTAAGTTTCCGCACAGTCTGTATTCCAATGCGGAAATGGTGTCATAAAACTTTATGGTAACAGAACAAAGAAAGCCACAAATCAAAGCATGTTTCAAATACATTTGGTGGAAACATCAGAGGTAGGTTACAGCCAAGAGAGAAACCCGTTATCTGCCCCAGATGCTATCTGATAGAATTCTTGGCCCTTTGATGTTTGGAAACTAGAATTTGGTAAGTTAATACATTCTAAAAGGGTGTTAGGTCCGGTTTTATCTGTCAGTCGCAGGATGTTGGGTCCACCACAGAAGTTGGCAAGGAATGGCTTTGTGAGGGTCTGAAAACAGCCGGGAAAAAACTACAGTTACTGTCTGGACCTGCAATATTCCAACCTCTCCAAGTCATTGCAGTCCTAATTGGTCCCTCGGCCTTTGCAGACGTAGTTCCTTCCTTCCAGATTTCTCCTTCATCTCCCTGTTAGACAAGTGTCATATTTTACACATGTGGGGACAGGCACAAGTGTTATTTGACATAGCTAGAGAGTCTCATTCCTAGGATCTGGTGTATGAGAGTCTGAGCCGTAGGCAGGGCAGAAGCCTTCAGGAGAGTGGGATAGTTGGTAAAGCCAGTAAGAAAGAAACTTCTAGATTGTATCAAATACCTTAGCCATCATTATCCAGATTTGATTTCTTTCTTTCTGTTTGTCCTCTGTATCTGGCATAGCAGTCACATGTGGCATATAGTGTCCTGCCTATTTTTATGTCAACTAGACACAAACTAGAGTCATTTTTGAAAAAGGAACTTCAGTTGAGAAGATACCCCCCACCATACTGACCTGTAGGCAAGTCTATAGGACACCCCCTATGTTAAAAATAGGTTCTTTTCTCATACAGCATATCATGATTACAGTTTCCCCTCCCTCTACTCCTCCCACTTACCCCCACCTCCCTCCCTTCTGGACTCACTCGGTTTCTGTCACTCATGAGAAAAGAACGGACTCTTAAGAGGAAATAGCAAAACAAAATTTAAAAAGCTAAAATAAAACACCTCATATCAAAGTTGCTCAAGGCAGATCAACAAAAGAGAAAGAGCCCAGGAGCAGGCATAAGAAAAGACCCACTCCTTCACACACTCAGGAGTCCCATAGCAATACTAAACGGAAAGATATACTATATACACCCAGGACCCAGGGTAGACCTGGGTTGGCCCTGAGATTCCTGCTTCAGCCTCTGTGAGTTCATATGACCTTTACACGGTTGATTTAGAGGAACTTGTCCTCTGGTGTCTTCCATCCCTCTGGCTCTTACATTCTTTTGGCCTCCTTCGGAATACCATTAGGAGCCATTTTATTGCTACTCTTTTTTAAAGACCAATAGTATTTATTTTTACTGTAGGTCTCTAGGCTACCTAGTCTCTAGTTCTTGGTCACCCAAGCAATGTTGGCTTCCATCTCATGGAATGGACCTTAAGTCAAATCAGACATTGCTTGGTTGCTCCCACAAGCTTTGTGACACCATTGCCCCAGCATATTTGTAGGCAGGACAGATTGAATATCTAAGATTTTTGGCTGGGTTGGTATGCATGTTTCTCTCTTGGTAGTCTCAAAGTACCTTCCTACACCAAAGACACTAAAATGTAGGAGTGAAGGTTGTATGTAGGCATCAGCTCCTCTTCTCCACTTCAATATGTTGTGTATGTGTTGTCTTCAGCAATGAGGCCTTGCTGTCAGTTTGTGGAGAGCAACCTATTGTCTTGGCAACAGCCTAGGTTGTTTAGAGATTTCCACAGGACACCTTTGGCCAGCAACTCAACTGGATGTAACCCAATCCTGGTACTGCAAGTTTCACTTTGATGACAAGAGATGACCAACTGGGACTCCATTTCATTATTTGGAGACTTCATTAGGATCTCTTTCATATATTTTAGGAAGTTTCCATTGCACTAGCTTTCCATATTACTCAAGAAGGAACAATTCCAGCTGTTTTCTTCCTGAATTACCTCCCTCAACCCTGTCTCCCCTCCCCCTTTGCTACCTGACCTAGCCATTCCCATTCCCATCCCTTCACCCCCAATCCACCCATAAAATCTATTCCCTCTCCTAAGGAGATCAATGTGACACACCTCTCCCAGCTTCTTCCTCTATGCCTAACCTCTCTGGGTCTTTAGATTGTAGCTTCATTGTCATTTATTTAATGGCTAATAGCCACATACATGCAAATATATGCCATATTTATCTTTCTGGATCTGTATTACCTCACTAAGGATGATTTTCTCTAGTCCTACAGATTTGCCTGCAAACTTCATGATGCTATTTTATTTCTGCAGTAATATACTTTATTGTGTAAAGACACTACTTTTTCTTTATCCATTCTTCAGTTGAGGGACATCTAGGTTGTTTCCAGCTTCTGGCTATTATGGATAGAGCAGCAATGCACATGTTTGAGCAAGTGTTCTTGTGGTAGGAGAAAGTGTTCTTTAGGTATACGCTCAAAAGTGGTATAGCTGTATCTTGGGATAGACCAATTCCCATATTTCTGAGGAACCATTGTTCTGATGTTCATAGTGGCTGTGCAAGTTTGCACTCCCACCAGCAATGGATGAGTGTTCCGTGAGCTGTCACTTGTGTTACTGATATTAGCCATTCTGACAGATGTAAGATGGAATCTCAAAGTGGTTTTGATTTGCAGTTCCCTGATGGCTAAGGATGTTGAACAGTTCTTTAAGTGTTTAACATTTTCTTGATTGATGGTTTATATGGGAGGGCTCACATCACTGTGGCTGTGCCAGCCCTAGGCTAGTAGTTTTGGATGGTATAAGACATCTGGTTGAGGAAGCCATGAGGAACAAGCCATTAAGTATCACTCCTCCATGGTCTGTGTTTCAGTTCTTACCTGCAAGTTACTACCCAGTGTGAGTTTCTGCCTTGCCTGCTCTCAGTAATGGACTGTGATCTGAGAGTTGTAAGCTGGAATAAATTCCTTGCTTCCCAAGTTGATTTTGGTATCAGTGTTTTATCACAGCAATGAAAACCCTAAGAAGTATAGTATTATCTATTTCCTTTTTATTAGCAGAATACAACTATAATTTAATTCATTTTTAAATTATAACTGTATAGTAGGATACCTTAAGTGTTAATCAAAAAATATCAGGACTTAAGATATAAACTTCATGAATGTTCTTGTTATGAGAGATTGATGTCTTTACTATAATTTAGATAAGAAGGTTAAACCCTAATTTTTGGTCATATCTAGCTATAATAAATGGAATTAACATTACTTTGTTAAACATATGAATGCTATAGGGCACTTGACACTGTTTTTAGCATTAAAAACATATATGTTCTATATATGTACACACATATGTATATATATAATATTTAATTTGGCTGTAAGAATTTGGACTTAAAATATAGATAATTCAAAATGGAATTTCACTCGGAAGATTTAAAATAAGTATTTTGTTCATTTAAAGCTAGATTTATTAACCCAAACTAAATAATGAGAAAAGTTTTTTTCATAAAGATAATGAAAATACTTGAATCTTTTAAACATGCAAACTAGTTTTGAGTAAGGTAAAGGTTCTAGGTAACAATCATAATAAAAAGCATTATTAATGAAATAAAAATATCTTCATTTATAACTTCATTAAAACCAAGATTTTATTGTTATTTTTTTTCATTTAGGGATGTACCAAGTAAAATACTAAATATCATAAGCAAAGCCTAAAACATCAAATTATAAAAGGATGTAAGAAACCCAAAAATACATAAAGAGAAAAGGCCAGTTATTTGTGGAATTTGCTCATCAATGGAGTTGTAGATGATTATACATCAGCCAGTACTTCTGGAGCCTTCATGTGTTCCCAGATGCAGCTGGAGTGGTTGACGCAGGCCGCTTATCTTCTGCAGTCCGAGAGCAGGTTAGAAGTACCTGGATATGGTCTTTTTCCTCCTGTCAGCCTGGAATCTTTGATGTGATATGATTGTTTTCTTTTACTTGATGAAATCATCTGGTTTTCTTTATCTTTCGATAATGACTCTATAATTTTGAATTTACAGTTATCATAGTTAAAAGTCCTTTATAATAGTGTATGTTTTTGTTAATAGAGATGGCAAATATAGTTTTTACTTAGGCATTTTATAGGACCAAAAAACCAACCCCTTGGTGTTTTGTTTTTGTTTTGAAACAGGCCATAGTCTTTTCCTTTGTCCTGTTAGGAGGTACAGACTTCAGAGAAAGAGTAGAGAGTAAGGGTTATTCTCAGAATTCATCACTAGTTCTTCTATAACTTCCAAAGTGTTTAAAATAAAATTCTTACTGATTTTCAACATTTCCTTTTAACTCACACGTGGTTTTTAGAGCTCTTATTAACTTTTGTAAATGACCAATGTTATAATCCAGCCCCTCTTTACAGATGAGTGTTACATCCCACTTAGAGCAGGCTGCCCGTTCGGGGCCTTTTGCTTTTTATTGCCAAGACCCTTAGTTTGACACCCCAGATGCCAGGTTTGGAACATCAAACATTCCCCGTTGGTGGAAAGATAAAGCAAGGTTATCTTTAGTTCCATTTCCCCATTTTTCCAATACTTGCAAGTTGAAAGTTTATAATTATCGTGAAGCCACCTGTCACACTGCATGAGGGTTTATCTCTAAAAAACTTTTTGGAAAACTTGCTTCTCTCTCTCTCTCTCTCTCTCTCTCTCTCTCTCTCTCTCTCTCTCTTCTTTTTCCTGAAAAACCTGAAACCTATTTGTGCCTTCTAGGGATACGGGTTTTGGATCAGGTTTTTGTTTTTCGAGATGGACTTCATCAGCTTGCTCCCAGACCCTGGCTTCTGCCCCTGGGTTTCAGCGGGATTCTGTATGTTTACAGAGTGTGAGGGTGCTCGAGATCCTGGATGATCAAACCCTGAGTGCATCTTCCCAGATGAACTAATGGAGCTATTTCTGACTCTGGAATGGATTGTGTTTGCTGAGTGGATGTACACAGTGGGGAGTCTCCTGGCAACTCCCCAACAATGTTGGGTTGTCAACAGTGGCTTTCTGTTGCAAGAGAAACCATAGACAAATGGAGAAACTGGTATCAGGAGGGGTGTCAAGAGGCAGAGGCCATATAGGAACAAGTCAAAATACCCCAGAAGCAAAGGAAACCAAGGCGAGCCAAAACAGAAACCAAAATGCCTTCTCAATGTGAGCCAACGCAGAAAATAAGACCAACAGTCAGAATCAAAAATGCCGCTGGAGATCTGAAAACAAACAAGACCAACAACAAACAAACCGAAAAACCCAACAGATATCTAGACCAAAAATGCTTCTGAAACACACAAGATAGAGACCTTAAACCAAACGCTCTGGAAGGAAACAGAGGCCTGGGATCCAAATGGGATCCTAACTGACTAGCTCAGAATCAACAAAGGGTCCATCGACCAAACTGAGGGAAGCTGACAGAGCCCTCCTGGAAGAGCTCACCACAGTCCACCGGAGGACACAGCACCAAGTCTGGAACTCGGCGATAGGACAGCACCTTGCTTCCATGCGGGTGACTCCTCCTGTGAAATGAATTATGCTTGGAGCCCCACACTGGGTACTATAACTATAAACCACAACTCCCACCTCAAAGAGGATGGAGAAAGTTTATCCTGGAGCCAAATAAGGGTAACCATGACCCAGGAACACAGATCTTCCAGTCAATGTGCAAGCCGCTTTGTGAAGTCTTTATAATAACGGAAAAGAGTCATAACCCAAAGCATTTTTCAAATACATTGGTGGAAACATCAGAAGTGCCTTTTAGTCAAACAGAGAAATCTCAGCTATCAGCCTCAATGTCATCTTATATCATCCTTAGCCCTTTGGTAAAATAATAATAATAGGCTTTGTGAATACATTACAAAAGTTTTCTGTTAGTCACAAGATGGTAGGCCTGATTCATAGACGGACAGAGGAATGGCTATTTAGGGGGATGAAGCTAGCCCAAGAGAATGTCTAACTAGGCTCTGGACCTGCAACATTCCAACCTCTCTACATCACTGAATGCCTAATCGATCAGCCTTTGAAGATGGCTCTGGCTTGCACGGGTACTTCAGTGGGCCTGAGATAGAAGTGCAGAGGATCTGAGAGCATTAGCAGGCAGTGTTAGGCCTTGAAAAGAATTCAGAGTGAAGACCATGTGATGGCTGTCCTTTTTAATAAGGGCTAGTGAGAAAAACAATGGCTCTAAAGAAATAATGACTTACTGCTAAGTGCGGGTCCAAGGACATCACTGAAATTCTGAGTTCTGCTGAGACAGCAAAGGAAAGGTTGAACTATCTCAGAGTGAGCAAGAGCCTGGGTGACTTAGAGACCCTGGGCCTTTGGGTCAGCATCAGGTTCAGGGGTAAAACTTGACTCAATTCTGTCACCACTAAAATGCCTAGTTTGATTTATGTGT
>LR750080.1:687026-754626 GCA_902729485.2 Mus minutoides
AACTGTATTAGTTGGCGTTGTCTAGAGGAACAGAAATTTTATATATAATTTATAGGGGTGGCTTACAGGCTGTGGACTTATTACTCCGATAATGGCTGTCTCTCAGTGGAAAAGCCAAGAGTACAGTTGTAATACAGTCCATGAAACTGAATGTCTCAACTGGTCTTCAGTCTATGTTCCGTTTACCCTGAAGTAGGTTCTAGTACCAGAAGGAACCTCTCAGCAATGGAACAGATGGACTTGCCAGAGTGAAGGCAAGCAGGTGAGAAGCAAAAGCTTTCCTCTTCCGTGTCCTTTTACGTAGGCTGCCGTCAGAAGGAGTGGCCCAGCTCTGGGATGGGTCTTCTGACCTCAAGTGATCTGGATTTAGAGTGGGTGGTCTTGCCTGAAATGATCTAATCAGGAACATTCCTCATAGTGTGTGCAGCTGCTAGGTTTTAGTTGACTCTGGATGTAGTCAAGTTGGTATCCAAGGTTAGCCAGAAGTACAGTGAGCTAGCCATTTCCTCAGTATGTATTCTGCCTCCCCGTGAGGACGGAAAACTCCCCATCTTCCAGTGTCACCTTCAGTGTCTTTGCTCAGGTTTTAAAGCTTCAATGTAGAGATTTGTCACCTCCTTAGTTAACTTTATTTCAAGATATTTTGTTTCATTCTTCCGAAGCTATCATGAATGGAATTTTGTTTTCATGATTTCTTTTTTTTTGGCAAGCCCACTAATGGTATGTAGGAAAGCTACTTATTTTGGTAGAATTTTGTTTTGTTTTGCTTTAAAGTGTTTATTTAAGAATTTTCTGGTGAAGTTAATAGGAGCTTTTAAATAGGGGATTAAGTCAATGCAAACATGGATATTTTGACTTCTGTCTTTTCTGTTTCCTTTATTTGAGAGAGAAGTATGAGAGGGATGGGTTACCCATGGTCCATGAGCACATGTGGAGGTCAGAGGACAACCTGAAGTATGGGTTCCCACTTTCCATCTTGTTGGACACAGGATCTCAGTTGTTTGCTGCTCCATACCATCAGGCTAGCTGATCCACTGGTTCTCAGCCATCCTCCTGTGTCACCTTTCATCTCCCAATAGAAGCACAGTGATTCCACTACCCAGATGATTGTACTACCATACCTGGCACCACGTGGGTTCTGGGGATCCCAATGCAGGTCACTAGGCTTGCACAGCAAGTGATGTATCACNAAGAAATATTTCTCCTATCAGGGTGTTCCAGGTTCTCCTATCAGGGTGTTACCGGCATGTGGCCAAGGGTCCTGGCCAAGAATGTTTCAGGTCGTTGGCCAAGTTTTTTAAGTCAAAAGTACAAAGTTCAAAAGTTCAGGTTCTTATAACTAACTAACTGTGGCATCTGTGACTCCATCTTTAAATTCAACTCTTTCATTCCCCACTTCTTCTAGTACGTAGCTCTAATCCTAGAGCTTTTCCTCAGCTCCTTGCAGAGTATGGTACTGCTGTCTCAAAACCATAACTTGTATGGCACTAACTCTCTCTTTAACAAAAGTCACTAACTTATTGAGAATACAAGGCCCAAAAGTTAACAGAAGTAGGAGTATTATTAGAGGTCCGGCTATGGTGGACAAAAGAGTAGCGAACCACGGGGATCTGTTAAACCAGCCCTCAAACCATCCCTGATCATTTTCTCTCTCTTTCTTACGTTTCTCTAAGCGTTCTCTCAACTTCATCATTGAATCTTTAATTACTCCTGAATGATCAACATAAAAACAACATTCCTCTTTGAGGGCTGCACAGAGCCCCCCTTCTTTAAGAAAGAGTAAATCTAACCCTCTTCTGTTTTGTAAAACTACTTCAGAGAGTGAAGTCAAGGATTCTTCTAACTTAGTTATGGATTGTTCAATTGTCCCTAAATCTACATCTATGGCTGCCCGTAGTTCTCTAAAATATTGGGGAGTCTGAATCAGGGCAGCTGTGCCAGTGCCCACCCCTGCGGCTACTCCAAGTCCCAACAGTACAGCAAGAGTCAAAGAGACCGGCTCTCTTCTCCAGCGTTTCCTGTGGTTAAATTCATCTATAAAAGAAGCATCATCATGGTACAGTAATCTAGGCATAAGTTGAACAAGAATGCAGAAATCTCTTGAATTCTCAAAAACAGCAGTAGAGATGCAGGGGGTCAAACCAGTATTGCAAGCCCATACAGTATCTATAGGCGGCACTAGATATTGATTGTGTCCTTCGGATGAGAGGCTCTGAGTGATATTACAGAGATTCTTTTTGTCTGATGGTACTTGTCCTAAACAGAGCCCACTTCCTGAAACTTCCGCTAAGGTTAGCTTTTGGTTTTGTCCCCATAAACATTCAGAAGGGTCTGAAGTTTTATTATAGGCTCTGACTTGAGCAATTCCTTCATAATAGGGAGGATTGGAAGTATAGCATAACCAACAAGACTGAGTAATATTGGGGTTGGTGCGATTGAGGACTAAAAATGCCCCTCGTACTAGACTAATCAGGCGTGACTCAGTGCCGACTATTGAAGCTTGGCTGGGAGGGGAAGGAGCTTTTGGTATAGGAGTTGAGGGCTTTATACTCAACAGGGGGCCCCCAACCCTTGGAGTGGGTAAATGGGTGGTGGTGCTGGTGGTGGGATGAGGTCTAGCGAGTGATCGTCCTTGGTCAGGGAGGACACCATTTGGCCCTATGGGCACTGACCCATTCGAAGAGTATGAATCAGAATAAAATTTTAAGTTTGGACCTAGAAAAGGAGGGCGTGAGTGAGCGTTTGGGGTTCATAAAGGAGCATCGGTCGAGACAAAAAGATTAAAGGGAAGCAGACATTTGAACTATTCATCTCCTAATGTCATAAATAGAAATGTTCCAGGACGTCCCGGTGGCGAAAATGCCCGTGTGCCATCCTGCTTATATTTCCATTCACTCCTTTCTCCCCCACCTTTCTTGTCAAAATCACTACCTCTTTTTACTGTAATCAAATCCCAATCAGAAGTAGGGTTCCAGTAGGCATCCCCTGTAGTCTCACAGCCCCATGCAGCACAGTAGTAATCTGACGCTCCCCCGCATTTCGCTGTTCTCAGTCTATGGCCCTGATACTGGCCAGGGCAAACATAAAAATAAGCACTTCGTAAATTTGCTCGGTAATACTGTCCTGAACATCCCAGACCAGATCCTATTCCATTGGCAACGCATTGGGTTTCAGATGGGGGTTTAAGGAGGTCAGTATGGTTCGGAATATCCCAAGTATCTAGTCCTGCTACTAGTTTGCAAATATCGGGAGTAAGATCTGGCCACCAAGTCCAAGGAGGGTGTATCGCAGTGACTGACCATACACTGCGCCCTTCCTCATTTAATACTTCCCATGTCAGTCTGGCTGGGGTGTGTGGGTTCATCCTTACGATATAAGCGTAACTTAAGAGGATTATCAGTGGCAGCAACCATCCAGTGGTCTTCATCTTGGCTAGGAGCCTTTTTGACGTGAGAAGCGTGAATCCAGGCAGCAATCCCGTCTACTTTTACTGCTGTGGGGGTGGTCAACAGCACCAGATATGGTCCTTTCCACCGAGGCTCGAGAGTGCTGGCACGGTGTCGTCTGACTAGGACCAAATCTCCGACCTGGAACCCGTGGGGTACTGCCGGGGTCTCCAATGCATAGGCTTCTTTGATCTGGTCCCAGATCTGCGATCTAATCACTTCTAAGGCCTTTAAATGGGTAAACAGAGTAGAGGGTGAGGAAGAGCCAGTACTGGGACCCAATATCTCAGTAGACTCAGTCAAGGGGGGTGGCCCCCCATGCAGAATCTCATAAGGGGTAAGGCCAAACCGTCCAGGGGTGTTCCGGACTCTAAGAAGCGCAAAGGGGAGGAGAGTCACCCAGTCTTTACCGCCGGTCTCAATGGCTAATTTAGTTAGGGTTTCTTTTAGAGTTCTATTCATTCTTTCTACCTGTCCTGAACTCTGGGGTCTGTAAGCACAATGTAATTTCCAATTTAACCCCAGCTGAGAGGCCAGTCCCTGACTTACCTGGGCAACAAAAGCGGGTCCGTTGTCCGACCCGATTACCTTAGGAATTCCAAACCGGGGTAGAATTTCTTCTAGTATCTTCTTAGCCACCACTTGAGCTGTTTCAGTTTTCGTGGGGAAGGCCTCTACCCATCCTGAGAAGGTATCTATAAAAACTAATAGATATTTATTGCCATACTTTCCAGGTTTTATTTCAGTGAAGTCTACTTCCCAGTAGACTCCTGGGCGGTCTCCTCGTCTTCTTTTCCCAGACTCTTGATAAGGCCTGGCAGCATTAGTGAGGGTGCAGGCATGACAGGCATCCACTATTTGTTTAGTGGTGGCGTTTAAGTTTAACACATGATATTTTGAGGCCTTAACTAATTGTTTCAGTTTGCCTGTTCCCAAGTGTGTTAACTGGTGCAGTCTCTGGATATATTCTTTTCCTTCTTTGGCAGGCAAGATTATCTTGCCACCTATGGCACAAACTGTTTCCCCAAAAGTGAATTTTTGCGTTTGCTTTCGGCGCACCAGGTCTTTTATTATTTCAATATCTTCAGCTGAATAAGCATAGCTGGGTCTTTCCTCCTCTTGCTGTATTTCTGAGGAACCTGAGTCTTGTTCCTTTTCTACCAGTATGGCAACCTGCTGGGCTACCTGCTTTGCCACTGCATCTGCCATCTGGTTCCCTTTTGTTATGGGATCTAGTCCTTTCTGGTGGCCTAGGCAATGAATAATGGCCACCTTCTTTGGCAGGTGTATTGCTTCTAGAAGAGCTAATATTTCTTCTTTATTCTTGATGTCTTTGCCTGCTGATGTAAGTAGCCCCCTTTGTTTGTATATGGCTCCATGGACATGGGCCGTTGCAAAAGCATATCGACTGTCAGTGTAAATATTCACAGTCTTACCTTCTGCCAGTCGCAAGGCTTGGGTCAAAGCCAGAAGCTCGGCCCTCTGAGCTGAGGTTCCTTCCGGAAGGCTGCTTGCCCAGATTACCTGTTTTCCATCCACCACCGCCGCTCCTGCTTTCCTTTTTCCCTCCACCACAAAGCTACTTCCGTCCGTGTACCAATTAGGCACTCCTGGCCACGGTTGGTCAGTCAGGTCTTTTCTTACTCCAATTTCTTCAGCCAGGATTTCAGCACATTGATGTACTGGGGTGGAGTCATCTATTTCAGGGAGGAGGGTAGCAGGATTGAGGATAGCAGGTTGAGCGAAAGTTACTCGATCATTTAACAACAGGCTCTGGTAGTGAGTCATCCGAGCATTTGTCATCCACCAGTCAGGAGGCTGTCTTATTATACTTTCCAGAGCATGGGGAGCAATTACAGTCACATGCTGACCTAGAGTAAGCTTGTCAGCGTCTTTAACAAGTAAGGCCACTGCCGCAATTGCCTTCAGACAGGAGGGCCAGCCGCTGGCCACTGGGTCCAGTTTCTTTGACAAATAAGCCACGGGCCGTTTCCAAGGCCCCAGAGCTTGAGTCAGGACTCCACGAGCCACTCCAGCCCTTTCATCAACGTATAAGGTGAAGGGCTTAGTTAAATCTGGCAAAGCCAAAGCAGGGGCTGTAAGTAAAGCAGCTTTTATGTTATCAAAAGCTTTCTGGTGTTCCTCTGTCCAGGTAAATGGAACTTTTTCTTTAGTAAGCGGATACAGAGGGGCCGCTAATGTCGCGAACCCCGGTATCCAGAGTCTACAGAATCCTGCCGTTCCCAGAAATTCACGTACCTGACGTGGAGTAGTGGGGGTCGGGATTAGTGTCACAGTTCGTTTTCTGGCTTCTGTGAGCCATCGCTTTCCTTCCCGGAGGGTGTATCCTAGATAAGTCACCTCGGTACGACATAGCTGAGCTTTTTTGGCTGAAACCCGATACCCCAACTCACCCAGTTCATTTAGAAGTTTCTTAGTCCCATCAAGGCACAATTCTTGAGTCGAGGCAGCAAGCAATAAATCATCTACATATTGTAAAAGAGAAATTTGGGGGTTTCGTTCCCTAAAGACGCGTTCCAGTGCTACCTCACGAAGTAGTTTCTCCCACCCCCTTAAGAACTTAGGGACTCCGTCGGCACAGGTCCAATCGACAGGGCATATGGGAGGAAGACCCAGGGAGGTAAGTTTTCGTTTATCACCGACTGACAATCCTACGTTAGCTTCCGTCTTCTTTCGCAGAAAATCCAGATTCTGTCACATGGTTTCGGCTTCTGGTGGGAGAGAACTTAGTAGGTTATAAGGATTTGGAACAGTAGGATGGATGTCCTGTACTCTTTTATTAACTTCTCTCAGATCCTGCACTGGCCGATAATCGTTAGTTCCAGGTTTGCGCACAGGGAGGAGAGGAGTATTCCAAGGGGACTGGCAAGGTACTAGAATCCCCTGTTGTAACAGTCTCTGAATATGTGGCCAGATGCCTTTTTTAGCTTCTCTACTCATAGGGTATTGTCGGACCGAGACGGGGGAGGCACCAGCCTTTAATTCTACCACAACTGGTGGTATTTGTTTGGCTAGTCCCATCCCCGCCTGTTCAGCCCAGACTCCAGCAAAGGCAGACAGCCATTCAGGAGTTGGTAAAGGGTTAGAATCCAGTTCATGGAGACGATATTCTTCCTCTAGATTCAGAACTAGACATGCTATGGGGGCTTCTCCCCAGGTGACTTCGGGTCCCTTTGAGGTGAACTGAACTTGAGCTTTAAGTTTGGTCAACAAATCTCTTCCCAAAAGAGGCGCAGGACATTCAGGAATTACAAGAAAAGAGTGAGTTACTTGACCTTTTCCTATTTCTAAAACTCGCTTCGTAGTCCAGGGGTAAAATTTACTTCCAGTGGCTCCCATTACCATAGTCTTTTTACTGCCCAGTTGTCCTAATGGTTTGGTCAAGACTGAATGCTCTGCTCCTGTGTCTATTAGAAAGTTAACAGGTGTCCCCTCCACAGAGAGCGTTACCCTGGGCTCGGGGAGGGGGGCCGAGTCCTGACTCCCCTAGTCTTCTTCTAGGGTCAATACCTTAGGACCCTTCTTCTTTTTCTTAGGGCATTCTTGAGCCCAGTGTCCCTTTCCTTTACAGTATGCGCATTGATCTTTTTCAAGCGGTATTTTCTGTTCTCTTGGAGATCTTCTTGCCCTGTTGCCCAGGTACCCTGACTGTCCTTTTTCTAATTTTCCTTCACCTATTACTGCAGCCAAGATTCTAGTCAGGTTCCTCTCTTGACGGCGATCACGCCGGTTTTCTCTTTCTTCTGCCTCTCTCTTTTCCCTCTCTTGCTTCTCTTCCTCTGTTTCTCGTTTGTGATATACCTTCTCAGCCTCTTTTACTAAATCCTGTAAGGTATATCCCTGGAGCCCCTCCAACCTCTGTAACTTTTTCTTGATATCTGGAGCAGACTGACCAATAAAGGCCATAGCGACAGCTGCCTGCTGTCCCTCCGAGGAGGGGTCAAAGGGCGTATACCTTCGGTAAGCCTCCATCAGCCATTCTAGGAAAACAGAGGGCGGCTCTACCGGTCCCTGGAGAACCTCTCTTACCTTAGCCAAATTTGTGGGCCTTCGTGCGGCCCCCTTTAACCCCGCCACTAGAGTCCGGCGATAGACCAGGAGATGCTCCCTACCTTCCGCAGTGTTGAAATCCCAGTCAGGACGATCCAAGGGGAAAGCTGCATCTATAAGGTTAGGAAGATTAGTGGGGGTCCCATCTTCTCCAGGGACCTGCTTCCTGGCTTCTAGCAGGATCCTCTCTCTTTCTTCCGTAGTAAATAGGACCTGCAAGAGCTGCTGACAATCGTCCCAGGTGGGCTGATGGGAAAACATGAGGGACTCAAGTAGCCCAGTCAACCCTGTAGGATTTTCTGAAAAGGAAGGGTGATTAGTCTTCCAGTTGTATAGATCAGCCGATGAAAAGGGCCAATACTGCAAAGGGGCAAGTTGATTGGGGCCAGGTGGAGGGCCGCCAACATAGGCACGGAGGGGCAGGGTCACGGTGGAATGTTCTTCGGCTGGGCTACGGCCCCTTCTACTTCTTGTTCCAGCTGCAGGCCCCTCGGTGCCCTCATGTGGTAATGCAGCCTGGGCAGGGGGTGCCGTGGGCTGCGGTTGGGGGTAAGGGGGAGGCTGTGACTCTGCCCAAGGGAGGTCCTCAATCTCAGGGTAGATTTTTAAGGGGACCACAGATTGGACAGGCTTAGGCTTGGTTTCTGCCTTGGTTTCTGCTACCGCCACTGTTACTTCAGGAAGCCCCACAGCCCAAGGCTTAACCCAAGATAGGGGGTTTTGAACCAGATCCTGCCAAACAATGATGTAGGGGATCTGGTCAGGATGTCCTCCTGTTTCCTGAAAAACAAGACGCTTGACAGCAAGAACAAGAGACAAATTAAAAGTTCCCTCTGGTGGCCAACCCACCCCGAGGGTCGGCCACTCAGAGGAACACAAAGTCTGCCAAGTTCCCTTCTTAACATCCACTGACAGATTGTGGGCCCTAGTTCTTACTTCACTCCAGTGATCAAGAGTTAAGGTCAAAGGGGTCGTCACTGTCTGTCCCATTTCGAGCTCCCCAACACAGAGAACAAAAGCCAACACAAGTGCAAGGAAAAGAAGAGACCAAAACAGGCGCCTATTGCGCGTTGACCAGAGATACCAAATGGAGTCAGTCGGCCTAGGATTAGGGCGCTGACATAGATTGGCAGGAAGAAGTACCAGATCGTCAGGGAGAAAAACTATCTCCTGACTATACCGATGGGGATCCAGGCGTCCCTGGTCCTCCCCGTGTCCTCCTGGGACGTCTCCCAGGGTGAACGGATGGTGGACTCCCGGACACGTCTATCCTTATCCACTCTGCCCTTCTCAAGAGCAGTCTCACTCACTGAGCATCCGCAAAACCGAAACTGCGATCGCACCAAATTTCCAGATTTCCAGATTTCAGACAGAATACAAGTCAGCGACACAGCACAAAGACAACACAGAGAAAAAGAATCTTACCTCCAAGTAGGTCTAGGACCCCTGGGTGGTCGCGCAAATCCCGGACGAGCCCCCAAATGAAAGACCCCCGAAGGGAGACCCTCACTCAGCCTCGGGACAGGCGCACACCCAGAAGGACACTGAGACCGAACTTGCTGCAAGCACACGAGGATTTTATTGAAAGTAAAGCGGGATAAGCACATTGATCAGCATGCTGGGTCGAGACTCATACACCACCAGTGGTCTAGAGGAGTGTCGACCCCGACCAACGATTGTANATCACGGAACCCTATGTTGCCATTTGTATGCTTTCATTTTGGTCTCTTGTCTTATTGATCTAGCTAGGAATTCAAGAACTATATTTAACATGGGTATCAAGAGTAGAGATACTTGTCTTGCTCTTGGTTTTAAAAGAAAGTCTTACAGTTTTTCCTAATTTAGTACAATGTTAGTTATAGATCTGTTATATATAGCATTTGTTGTGTTGACATATATCCCTTTTATTCCTCATTTCTTCATTTTTTATTGTAAAAGGATACTTAATGTGTAAAATATCTTTTTTACATCTATTGAGATACTAATGTGATTTCTGTCCTACCTGCTTTGAATATCTGTAATGAAACAAATTCAGTCATGATAAATGACCTTTGTAGCATGTTGTTGAATTTAATTTGCATGTCTTTTTAAAAAATAGTATTTGTGCTCATATTCATCAGCAAAATTGGTCTATAGTGTTCTTTTGTTATTGTGCTCTTATCTGGCTTTTGTTTCATAGAGTAAGTTTGGTAATCTTCCTTCCCTTTCTAGTTTATAAAGCAGTTTAAGGAACTTGGTTCTAGCTCGTCTTTAAAAGTGGAATTTGACAGTAAGTCCGAGTGATGGTCCTGGACATTTCTCAGACTCTTCATTACTCTTTCACTCCTATTGATTGTAATAGACTGGCTAAGTTGTTCCCATTCTCTTGATTTAATTTTTGTGAGCCAATGTACATGTGTATAGGAATTGAATCATTTCTTCTAGACTTTTCAGCTCTTCAAAAATATGTTTTCATAGTATTCCATAATGATCATTGGAAACTTGTTGGTATCTGTTGTGAAGTTCCCTTTTTCTTCTTTAGTTTGAATCTTCTCTGCTTTTGTGTTGTTGTTGTTGTTGTTGTTGTTGTTAGTTTACCTGAGAATTTGTAGAGTTTGTTTATTCTTTTAAAAAGCAAGTTCTATATTTACTGATCCTCTCTGGTCCCCATTTAGTTAACTTCTTTACTGTTTCTTTCTGCCTTTGCTTTTGGCTTTTTTTGTTTTTCTAGGACCTCGAAACATCATTAAATTGCTTATCTGAGATCACTCTGACTTTTATGGTAAGCAGTCATAACTATAAACACCTTGTGGAACATTCTTTGCTTGATTCTAGAAAATCTGTAATTCTTTCTTTGGTTTTTTTCAACAACCTAAAAACCTTTCAACAAATCTTCAACCTGTTTTAAGAGTATATTGTTCAGGGCTGAAGAGATTGATCAGTGGTTAGAAATGTGTTGTTCTTACAGAAGACATAGGTTCAATTTTGAGCACCCATGTTGAGCAATTCACCACCACCTTTAACTTGAGCTCCAAGGAGACCCTATGTCCTTGGCCTCTGTAGATA
Organism: Mus minutoides; assembly: GCA_902729485.2. NCBI lineage: Eukaryota > Metazoa > Chordata > Mammalia > Rodentia > Muridae > Mus > Mus minutoides. The sequence goes on from LR750080.1 coordinate 697,589, forward strand.
CAGCATTCATCTACACATGAGTATATACACATATACATAGGTGCATATAACTAAAAATAAAGTCTGTTTATTAGAAAGCATATCATTTGATCTCTACATATTTGAATAGTTTCTTTGGTTTTTCTTCCTCTTATCTTCTAGTTTAATTTCAGTATGATATAGTAAAAGATAAGACATATTTTGATTATTTTTTATGTAATAAAACTTGCTTTCTGGCCTAAAATATGCTTTATCAAAAAGAAAGATCCCTTGAACTTCTGAGAAGATGTGTGCATTCTGCATCTTGTGGGTAAAATGTTCTGAAGATGCCTGCTAAGACCACTTAGTCTATGTTGTAGTTTAGCTCTGAAGTGTCTTTGTTGGTTTTAAAACTAGAAGATCTATATGCCAATGAAAACTGGGTATCGAAGTCATCTACCTTTCACTAGGAGCTATCTATCCTTTTGTATCAATTAGTGTTTGTTTTGTAACATTGAAAGCCCCACTTTCAATATATGAAATATGTATGTTATTATATGTGCATATTATGTGTTATATATAGTACATACAGTATATATTATATATTTTAACAATTGGCATATCTACTTGCTGAATTATTCCTTATGATAATATGTAATCACCTTCTCTATCTTGTCTGACTAATTTTGACTTAGAGCATATTTAACAGATAAAAATAACTACCCTGGTTTCTTTTTGGCTTTTCTTTACTTGGTATTTTGACTCTCATTCTCTCTCTTTTCACTTCTATTATTTTATGCTTCTCCTTTTAAGTCCTTTTAACATCTTAGCCCCATTTACACACAGTGTTCACTCTAAAGATGGCACTACTTGTGAGCAGCAGTGACTTTCAGGTCTTTCTACAAATGTGCTTAGCACAGTTTTTATAGACAGAGTCTGTGAATTGGTGGCTTCTGGATCAATCACTTATGGATTAACCAACATAACATCAAAGTTTTCAAAATTCTTTTCAACATTAAAAAAAAACAGATTATTTTTACATATGAATCCAGGTTCTCTTGGACAAGTATGTATTTATTCTTCTTGCTGCTGCCTTCATGGAAAATACGGTTTCAGGATATGGCAGCCCCTGACATACGCACTCCGCCCTTCCCATCCATTTTAGCTCCCTTATTAGCCTTGCGGCTATTTAGAACTGATTCAAACCACACATAGGGAACGTGACCTAGGATGCAGATGTTAACGACCCTGGCTGAAGCAGGCAGAATTTAGTTACCATGCATATTCTAAACCAAATTCTACTTCTGGGTGTTTAAATGTGAAAATTTGTAAGTTCAGTAGGTTCTCTAAAGCCACCAAGAGTAATTTTGGAGGATCCAATGTTTAATTCATTCTGACACTTTTTATAATTAACACACACACACACACACACACACACACACACACACACACACACATTTTGAAGAATCATAGTGGTGGCACATGTCTATAGTCCCAACACTAGAGACAATAATGAAGAAGGGTCACAAATCTATGAGCTGTCTGGGTTGTAGACCACACTCCCATTTCTCATTAGTACTCAAGAAAGAATGATGAAAATAGGGATGGGGTGGGAAGCATCCTTATCCTCCCTGGGATCTCAGAGCTTTGCCTGGGGTTCATAAAGAACTAAGAGATCATCAGTTGTTCTGAGGTTAAGGATGCTTCCCACTAAACTCCCCATAGTGATCACAGGAACTAGGAATTCACTGGAGTTAAATCTGTGACCCCTGCTTCTGCATTTCCCACCTATTATGGCTACTATAGAATTCACTTAAAAGATGGCATCTCTCCACTAGTTAGAAAGCACCATTCTTTATAAAACAAACAAACAAGCAAAACTCAAAAACTGCACAGCAGAGACAGCAGGAAAGATAAATGCATTTAATAGCACAGAGGTTCAGTCCTTAGAGGCCTGGAAGTGAAGAAGGAGGTCTGTGGGTGGAGGGTAACTCTACCCCACTTGCTGCTGTGTCCTAATAGCTGAGCAGCTTCTGTGGACAGAATGAATAAGGAGGATAGGAGATGCCATTGTGGTCCCAAACACGTTTTTAATATTTGCTAAGCACTTCCAGGATATTGGTGGAAGCAGATTACTATTAAATGGGACATTAAGATTTCATCTTTATTTTTAAAACATTTTCCATATATTTTGACAATTTCATAATGTGTATACCCTCTTATTACTTCTATCCACCTCCTATTTCCACCGGATTTCTACCTCCCCCCCCAAGACTCCCTCTTTCTTCTGTTCAGTGTTTGTGTGTGTGTGTGTGTGTGTGTGTGTGTGTGTGTGTGTGTGTAAGAGAGAGAGAGAGAGAGAGAGAGAGAGTTGAATGAGCGTAAATGTGGAGTTAGTCCCTTTATTCCCTAGAGCACAGGCAACTTACCAATTACTCCACTGAAGAAAATGGCCCCCTCTCCCCAGTTTTTTATACCTCAGTTTAACTCATGAGACTTCACTTTTAACTACAAATTTCTTCCCCTGAATACAGTGCTTCTTGAAAGGAACACAATCTACAGTGTGTGTGTGTGTGTGTGTGTGTGTGTGTGTGTGTGTGTGTGTGTCTTTCTTGATTCTTATCCTTACCCAGCAAGGAGATGCAAGAGTAAATCTCTGTCCTTTGTAACTGAAATGCATCCCAAGTCTCAGCTCCTCTCTCAGCTTGAGCGCCTGTGTACCTCCGCTTTCCCCGGTTAATCTTGCTTCTAACTACTTGCTCCTATAGAGTTAACGCCACCGGAGTTTTAGTTACCCATGTGAACCTCAGACATATGTATTTCAGCTCTCACCTGGCTCTGTGATCTGGCCAGATACTTGGCATGGCCTATGGGCCAGATTTCCTGACCTATCTTCTGTACCACCTTAAAGTCTTCTGGTCTCCTGGACTTCATCTTTATCTTGCTTAAAAGCCTCAGTTCAGCCCAGAGGATCAACACCTCCTGAATTCCTTAGATGATAAGCCTCAATCATCTTAGCCCAGGCTCATCCTCCTCCTTTATCTGCAAGGGTAGTCTTCATATGTCCCTGTCATTTGCCCCTTGTTCCTATCGCTGATTCCTACAACTCCTAGCCAGACCCTGCAGTCACCTGCTGTGCATCTTAACCTTAGCCAGGACTCCCAACTTCTCTCTTAGCAGTTTCTTTCACCCCAGCTCCTGGTTTGCCATGAGGCTAATCTAAAGTGGCCAGTTTCACTTCCTGTTCTACTTAGAGCAATTTCCCTGTGAGTCTTCCCTTTTCCAGATTTTATTTAGATTTTTTTAAAATTATGCAGACAGGTGATTTGCTTACATATGTGTATGTACACATGTGTGCTTCGTGTCCATGGAGGTCAGAATAGGGTATTGGATCTCCTGGACTTAAAGCTCTAGGCAGTTCTGAGCCATGGTGTGGGTGCTGGAAACTGGGCACAGGTCCTCTGCAAAAGCGTCACGTGTTCGTTGTGGCTGAACCATCTCTCCAGCACCCATGACCGGGACTTTACTCACTTATTTTGTATACAGTACTTTATTATACACAGTAACTACTGCTTACTGAAGAAGCAGGAGATGTCCTGAAATAAGGAAATGGTGTCATATGAACCAGCTTGAAGCTGCACTTAAATCCTTTGACCTAGTATGTGCAGAGATACTCGCTGATTCATATCTCTATTTAAAGAATGGAGAACATGACCAGAGATGTTTCCAAAGTACAGCTGCAAGGGATCAGGGAAGACAGAGCGATGCCTTTCCCATTCGAGACTCAGTTTCCATCCGGAGAATGTTAAATATTATTTGTTAAGGCACTCGTTGTAGGTATCTAGTAAGTGGGAAATAAATCCTACTTTAGATGTGAGAGAAGGTGTGTGTGCGTGTGCATGTGCGTGTGTGTGTGTGTGTGTGTGTGTGTGTGTCTGTGTCTGTGTCTGTGTGTGTCTGTGTGTGCATGCCTGTGGAGACCAGAGGACAGTCTCAGGTGTCATTCCTCAGGTATCATGTGCATTTTTCCCTCTGTGATGTGTTCTCTTACCTGCAGGAAGCTCAGGAAGTAGACAGGCCTGCCCTGCAGCCCGCTCATTCACCTGCCTCCCCGAGGCAGGGCTGGGATCACAAGCACAGGCCTCTAGGCCTTTTGTTGTTTGTATGGGGGTTCTGGTGCTCGAACCCAAGACCTTGTGTTTGCAAGGCAAGCACTCTATTGATTGAGCTGTGTCCCCAGCTTCCTACTCATGTCACAAGCAGAAAAGAAAGTGAGGACAGAATGAAACATTGGAATTTTAATGTAAATCATAGTCTACAAAACTCATATTTACCTGGAATTTCAGAGAAATGAGGATGGCATGTGAAGCATATTAACAGATTTTTATAACAAATAACCCTTTTATAGAAGTTCTCTCTCTCTCTCTCCAAAATCCATTGTAAGTTTAAGTACAAAAGGACTGTCGGAGCCTTGCTCTCTTAGGATCTTCTGACTCTAGATCTTTGACTATGCTGCTACAACTTTTATTTGTTTATTTCATTCCTATTTACTTAACTTTTAGGTTTATATTGCTGATAGGAAGCGTGACTTTACACATTTGCTCTTCCACTAAGTATTTGGGTCACATGCTTTGACTTCCTGTAGGCTTATTTTCAAAGCTTTAAATGCTTGGTGGGTGGTTGGGTGAGTCTCAAGCTCTTCAGTGGTGGCAGATCCACTTACCAAAGCGGAGGGTGTCTTACGTTCCCAGGGTGGGACCTGCAGGTGGGCTGGCACTCATTCCTTTCACCTGTGACTATTCCCAAGTCTCTGTCAGTGGCAATGGGTCAGAGAATGTCAGGGAGTGTCTTGGGACTTGTCGTAAGTCACAGGTATGTGAACTGTCCGCTTCTGAAACAGCTGGAACCTGTATCATTTGCTGAGTTTCATTTTTGAATACTTGGGAATAGCTTAGAGATAACGCTTTTGTGGCTTTTATGGGTTTGACATTTTATGAAAATCCAATTTGCGACTGCCAACAGCTCTTCTCTTTCCATGATCTACCTGACAATAACAACTGCAATTAACTTTTATTACCATCCCTTATCAGCTAAGGATGGTAAAATTAGCATTAGAAGGGTGTAAAGTTAACCTTTATGTGGTAACTGCTTATATAAATTCTCTGAAAGGCCTATCACACTTCAAGAGAGAATTTTAGGTTGATATTTAAAATATCTAATTATGTTACTTCTTTGGTTTAGCTTGTGAATGTCATGTTGTTTATAGAATCAATTTGTCTTCTCGACTATTCAAAATAGGGATCAAATTTGTGTATATGAAATGCACATTAGGTGCTGAGGGAGGGTGTAGTTTCTGAGCTCCAGAAGCCGTGTATCAGCTGAGAGACATGCAAGCCATGTTTATATCTGCTGATAGCTCGTCTGAAATGATGTCCACCAATCTCTATCCCCTCAGTTCCTGGCCAGCATGTAAACAAACATCTCTCAAGCACAGACACATACTGTCCTGCTCTTCCGTTCTCTTTGTTATTTATGTTTTTATGTGTTCATTTGTTTGTTTGAGACACGGCCTTGAACTCACAGAGATCCATCTGCCTCTGCCTCCCAGTTGCCGGGATTAAAGGCATGTGCCACCATGTGTGCCTATTTTCTTGTAGTATGCATTTGTCTGTATGCGCATGTCTGCGTTCACTGGGTTGCATGTGGAGGCCAGAGATTGACATCAGGTATCTCCCTCATGGCAGAGGCTCTCACTTGGACCTAGAGCTCACCAGTTCGGCCATCCTTGCTGGCCAGCTTGCTCCCATGATCCCTTGTCTCTGCCTGGAGATCACTGGGATTACCGGCCGTGTGTTGCACTCTCCTGGCATGTGTGCTCTCGAGAGCTGGGCATCCGAACACCCCAGCTCTTACTGGTGCTTTGCCTACAGAGCCATCTCCCCAGTCCTCTTTTGTTCCTTAATTGACAGAATGTTGGTCTGAGGAGGTCATTTAATGAATAGAGTACTTGCTACACAAGCATGAAGATCCCAGTTCAACCCCCTGGTACTCATGGAAAAAGCCAAGTGTGGTGGCACGTGTGGTGGCCTGTGACTCTAGAGCTGGGTAGCTGGAGATAGGGAGTCTAGAGGCCTGACCAGTTTGGCCTACTGGACAAGTTCCAGGTTCAGTGACCTGCCTTGTTCCCCCCAAATAAGGTGGAAAGTGAAGCAAGAAGACATTAAATTTAGCCTCTAACTGTCCTCTTCCTCTTCCCCCACCACATCACACACACACACACACACACACACACAAACCTGACAGAAACTGTGTGTATTCCTCATCTCACAAACTTATCTTTTTGTAATGACAACATTGAAAGTTAATTTTCAAGTACATAATACATTAAGTATAGTCACCATGCTGTACAACCGGCCTCTAGAATTTATCCCTCCATTGAAATTTCCTATAATTTGACAAACAGAGCCCCCATTGTCCCTCCTCCACAACTCCTAACTACTCTTTGCTTCTGTAAGTCCAACTATTTAAGAGTCTATGCGAGTAACAGGCACCATGAAGTACGTGCCTTCCCAGGCATGTCTGGATAATTTTGCTTAACACAATATTGTCCATACTGACTCATGTTGTTTCAAGCGACAAATTTCCATTCCTTTAAAGGATGCATAGTATTCTGGTGTTTGTTTATACAAATACAAGTTCTCTATTTGTCTATTGTTGAGCATTTAGGTTGGGAACACAACCTGGTTCTTCCCAGTAGTGTTTCAATATACACAGAAGTGCAGATCTCACTCTCAACACGGGTTTTGGTTCCTTTGGACGTCTTCCCAGAAAAATGATTATGGATCATAAGGTAGTTCTGTTTCTAACTTTTTTTTTAGGAACCTCCATGCTGTTTCCCATAATGGCCACACTAATTTACCTGTGATGGTTTGAATGTGCTCGGCCCAGGGAGTGGCACTATTAGGAGGTGTGGGCCTGTTGAAGTAGGTGTGTCACTGTGGGTGTGGGATTTAATACCCTAGTTTTAAATACCTAGTTTAATACCCTAGCTGCCTGGAAGTCAGTATTCTGCTAGCAACCTTCAGATGAAGATCTAGAACTCTCAGCTCCTCCAACATCATGCCTACCTGGACGCTGCCAATGCTCCTGCCTTAATGATAATGGACTGAACCTCTGACTAAAGCCAGCCCCAATTAAATGTTGTCCTTATGAGAGTTGCCTTGGTCATGGTGTCTGTTCACAGCAGTAAAACCCTAAGACAACCTTCCTACCAACAGTATGCAAGTTTTTTCCACTCTCCACAGTCTTACTGGTGCTTCTCATCTTCTGACACTTTTATAATAGTCATCCTAACAGATGTGTGATGATGGCTTGGTGTGGTTTCAGTTGCACATCTAATATGTCATAGCGCACGGCCCCTGCCTCTCCAGTCTTCTTAGTGCCAAATCTTTCTCACCATAGTGTTTAACATGAGGTTAGAATTTCAGTGTGTGTGGTAAACTTTAGGTTACCTTTGAGCTCGTGAGTCAGTCCTTTGGTTCTGTTTTTGGAGTCCCTGGTACACAGTATGTTTGAAGTAAGAGGTGGATGATCACATAAATACCACAGCCTGCACGGTAGGGATTTGACCTGACTGCAGCAATGGGGAAAGAGAAAACGCCAGATACAAGTTAAAAAAAAAAAAAAAAGCTAGGATTGGATGGGTTGTGTGCTCAGTGGAGACAAACCAGGAACCCAGAAATACAGCACCATTGGTATAAGCTGCACCAAAGAGGAAGTAGTTTTGTAGGAGGACTCTACAGAGGAGCAGTCTCAGGCTGCAGATATTAGAAGAAACCGATTCTGTTATTTTTAGGGAAATAGATGAAAATGGATACATTAAGTTAAAATAAGTCAAATTTAAAAAGACAAGTAGCACATTATCTCTCTCCCATGTATTCTATACCAACATATATATTACATATGATATGAAAATAAACAAGGGAATATATAGGAGGAAGAAGATATGGTTGCTGTTTCTGCATATATGGCTTTAGGTAAAGGTCAGTCATTTATCAGCATCCATACTTGGACCACAGGAAGATCTTGTCATTCCCATAAACCACCTAGAACAGCCCTTGCCATTCCCAGGAGTCTGGGTCTTGACATGGCCATACACGCTCACTCAGGGCTGCATCCACTCCTCACAGACACAGCTGTTTACACACACACACACACACACACACACACACACACATGGCCATGCAATCATATATGACAGAGAAGAGTGAAGTGCTAGAAACACCAACAGTGCCTGGTAGACCACAGTGCCCTAGGACCTCAGAGGGAAAAAAGAGAAAGAGTTGGTGATGACTGAAGGCATCCCGGTCAGGGTCAGCATGCAGGGTGTGAAAGGCATGGGATCTCTGGCCCCCCTGTGCCCAGGAGGGCTAGTGTTCTAGGACACAATTGGAAGTGAGGTAGCAGAGAGAGAAGTGGAGAGAGAGAAAAGGAGGGAGAGGAGTCTCATTGGCAAATGGGAAATGTTAGTTACATCAGGAGATGAGTAGAGATCAGAGGTATCATGTTGTTTGTGTGAGACTAAGAAAATGAATGGAGGCAGAATTCAGAAATGATCCTGGCGGTGACAAGCAATTTGAGGGATAGAGGTTGAAAGACTGAACTATGGCCATGCTATGTAAGTAGGATTGAACACAGTGGGAAAAGGAGGGAGAAAAATATCAGGACTCTGACCCTAATGTGGTAGTGAGGTCGGGAAGACTGCATGGGAAACATAAAGCCACTTGGGAGGGAAAAAAGGAAAGAGGACTTGAAGAGTGGGTGCCCTGGGCCACAGAGAGGAGTGATGAGGTCACTCTTAGAGGCTTGGAGGCTTCAAAACACCATCCTACCGATATTTTAATTTAAGTATCGGTAATAAAAAGGGGCATTTGGAATGGAGCAGGACAGTTGGGAGGGTTGAAAGATTAGAAAGTTGAGGGCAGCAGGCACTACCCAGGGGAGACTGGTCTCAGAAGACAGATTGAAATGGTCCAGTGAAGACTGAGGAAACTGGCGGATAAGGCGGCCTTCTATGACTCTTCATCTCCCACTGCTCTCCCTCGGCTCATGGCCTCTGTGAATGGTGCAGATGTCCACCACGCAGCTCCCCATCAGAGATGGGGTCACCCTTGATCCCTCTTCTATTTCATTTAGTCTCTTTAGTCCATTATAGGTATCCAGTCATTCTCTCTCTGCAGGCCTGCCTACCTCTCTGTCCCACTGTGGTGACCATCAACTTGTACCCAGCAGAGGGCTGACTCACACCTCCAGAGGGCTTCATCTTTTTTCTCACCTGATCTAGCCTCTGTAGTTTTTTTTTTTAAACATATGACCATATTTTACAACCACGTCACTTCCCATTTATGCCTCCTTTGCGAATTGTACCCCAATGCAGATGTTGAGGTCCTATACCCAAGTGCCTACAAGTGTGGCCTTATTTGGAAATAGAATGTTTGAGATGGTTGGGTTAAGATGAGATCATTAGGATGGACCATAATCCATTACCATCGTCCTTTAAAAAGGGGAAATTCGGGCACAGGAATGTGTAGATTCAGGCAGAAATCAGAGTGATGTCATTATAAGCGAGGATGACAGAGGATGGCTGGAGGCCATGGGGAGGAAGGGCAGAGGCATGGACTAAGAAGACCACACTGTCAAAGGAGCCAACGTGACAAATGTCTCATTGTAATCTAGCTTCTGGATCATTGTAGAGATACATTTCTGCTACTTTAGTTTGTGGTCAATGTTATCACAGCCTGGTGATTCTACAGGCCAAAGATCCCAAATAGCTCTCTGTTGCTTGGAAAGGATGATAATTAATGTTCTGGTTAAGTTGGCCAGCCCATAGCATGCCCAAGTACTCGGCCAAACACTATTCTAGGGTTTCATGACAGTGTATTTGGGTGAATTTTGATTGGAAGATGAAACAAATCAGGTGGCCCTCCCTAATATTGGTGGCTTTCACCTAAACCACCAAAGGTCTGGGCACAGGAAAAGTCAGGCTCTCTTCCTGAGCCACTCCCCTGCCTCCCAGTCTAGGATGATATGAATTGTTCACGTGAGATGCTGTCTGTGGAATACAGAATTTCCCCTGGCTGGTTGCCTTGAACTGGGACACTGGCTTCTTTATCCCTTTGCACCTAAACTGAAACCCTGGCTTTTCCTGGGTCTCAAGCTCACCAGAGTTCAGACTAGATCTACATCAGGGACTTTCCTGAATGTCGTAAAGATTGTCAGCCTCTATAATCACACAAGCCAATTCCTATAACTCTCTTTGGATGTATATAACCATTCACTTGCCTGCACATCTATCTGTCTTAGTCTGCCCCTCTGGAAAATCCTAAGACTCAGCATAAATATAAGATCCATAACTCAGACTGAAGACTAACGGTGAGCTGAGCTCTGTTCATCCTCCTACCTGTCTCTTCATGCACTCTCTGGCTCTGCATTCTTGATGCTCAGACCACTCAGATATGCTTGGGTTTAGCATGGACCTTGCTTTCTCTCACTAGTAAAATCTTTCTAACACATGTTCCCTGTGCTTTCAATCTTATCCTTCAAGCCCAGTTTAGTCTTCTTAATTAATTTTAAAAACAGATAATCTGTAAAAATGTTTAGAAGCTAACAAAGCCAACTTAACTCTTGGCCTCCAAGAACTCGCTATCTTGCTGAAGAGGCCAGTTAGCAAAAGTCAAGAGTCCAGCCAAAGAGTTAGAAGCCATGAGATACACAGACCAGAGGAAGTGCTTTAGCCGAACCTCAAGTCCGTGATGTCACAGAACACGTATCACAGCCTCACACCATGGGCACGCGGCAGAATGCAGGATGCTGGGCTACAGGATCCTTTTAAAGGCAGGGGAAGAAGATGGAGCCTAAACACAGGAAGCTTGGTAGTTTACATATGGAGCAGAGACATGTTCCCCACACATCCTATGCTCTACTTTGCAATAACAACAACAACAACAACAAAAATGTGTGTGGGGGGGATGTAAAGGCTCTTAGCTATCGCTATGGGTTGAGTGGTTTGTTCCTTTATAGGCTCCTGTGACAGTTTGCTTGCCATTGAGACAGAGTTAGGAGATGACGTTATTATAGGTGGGACTAGGCTCCTTCTGTTTTACCCTCAACTTCTCCCATGTGAGGACATGGTAAGAAAACCCTGCCAAGTGCCACACCTTAGACTCCAGTCCTCCAAACTGTGAGCCAATGTGTCTTTGTTCTTCTAAATTACACGGTCTGTGGAATCTTGTGATGACCCCACAGAATGGAGAAGGATGTAAATGCAAGTGAGAATAACAGAAATAGCACACTAAATGGGAAGTTAAGGAGGAGGCTGAAAAATCCCAATAGTAGGATGCGAGGACCAAGAGGCAGAGAATAGGAGGGGGAGGGGAGGGGGAGTGTTAGAAAGCTAACCCAAGATGTACAATATGCAAATAAGTACAATGCCAGGGAGCGGGAGCCTTGCAAAATGATCAGGGTTGGGGTGAAGAATGGAAGAAAGGAAAAGAAGGAGGAGAGTGAAAGGAATAGAGTATCTCAGAATGGAAAGACTTGGATTTCCAGATTGAAGAGGACCAGAACCTCACACAGTGGGTGCACAGAGACGCACACTGAGAGCTTCCATGAGAATCTCACACTGTGGGTGCACACAGAACCTCACACAGTGGGCACACACAGACTCACACTGAGAGCTTTCATGAGAACCTCACAGTGGCCACACACAGACCCACACTGAGAGCATTCATGAGAACTTCACACAGTGGGCACACACAGACCCACACTGAGAACCATCATGCAAACTTCAGGACACTTGGTGTAAAAGGAGAAATGCTGACGTTTCAAGAAAGAAAATCACAAATGACATAGGAGGGACCACTAAGTTAGAAAGGCATCAGCTTCCTCGATAGCATGGTTATAACCTAGAACACCCTGGAGAGATCCCTTCCTAATTAAAAAAAAAAAAGTTTTGCAGAGTGATTTCCAAGGCCACATGTGTTTTCAGCTGTTAAATGTTCCAAGAAATTTTTGCCCCACATATTCTTAGGAATCTAGTAGAGGATGTGGCCACATTTAAACAAGGAAGTAGACTCAGAGAAGGGAAGGTGTGTGGCTTCCAGCCCAGAACAAAGACCTTCCCAGGAAGAGGCTAAGACAGATGACCTTCTCATGCATTAGGAGCACTGGCCAGACAGAAGGACGGGGACTTCAGAGGCTCCTCTCCAGGAGCGTGAGAGGAGAATGCATGCGTGCTTTGTTGGCTTTTGTTTTTGTTTTGTCTTCTTTTAGCTCTGTTAGAGAGTTCCATGTGGCGTTCATAGTAAGTATGCGGGAACCTGGCAGGCTCAGAAGACAGAGAAGCACGGTGCATGCCCTTGCTCTGGAATGGTTTTTGTCTTCTGTTCTTTAGTTGGTCTGTTTGTTTGTTTGTTTGTTTTGTGTGTGCGTGTATGTGTGTAAAGTTATGTGTTCATTTGTGTACGTGAGTGTGGGCATGTGTGCCCCCCTGGGTTCACATAGTGGGCAGTAGAGAGCCTCGGGTGTCATTTCTTGCTTTCCACATTTCATAAGCCAAGCCTTCAAATTTTCTGGAATTTCCTGTCTCTACCTTTGGTTTTTCCTGTTGGAATGCTGGGATTAGAGATGTGCACAACCCTGTCTGGCTTTACGTGGGTATGAGGACTTGAAATCAGGTCATTGTACTATATGACAAGTACTTTACCCACTGAATCACTTTCCCAGTCATTATAAAAACTGAATATTGATTTAACAGTAACATTGTTATAACCAAGTTTAGATAATGGTATATGAGGATCAAATTCACTTCCAAATAGGAAGTATATATATATATATATATATTCATCTTGTGTGTGTGTGTGTGTGTGTGTGTGTGTGTGTGTGTGTGTGTGTGTGTGTTATAACTGCTATGCTAATTGGTACTGGTTTTCTTTTGAGGGATATTTTTGAAAAATACTCTTGAATTGTATAACATAATTTGTATACAAATCTGATTATATGATAAAACTACTTTGAAAGAGTAAATGTTGTGCCATGTGAATCATAGACCAATAAACATACTATTAAGGCAGAGAAAACAATATCTAATTTGTGTGTTATGGATGAATGCATGAGGTGATATATGAAAAGGGTCCAGTCCACAACCTGGTGTAAATATTAAAAGAGCAGCTAGCACCCACTCAGCTCTTACTTTGTGACAGGCAGTTTCCCTACCACACATCAGCATGTCTGATCCTCTCAACAAATGTATGAAACAGACACTGCACTTGCCCCCTCTTCTAGATGAAGATCTTGAGGCCGATGAAATGAAGTCACCTGTCTAAAGTCACACAACCAGTTCATCCGTAAAGTTGACCTTTAACCCCAGGTGCCTGATCCAGAACTTTTACTCGACCACTCTACTGGGCAGGTGTGATCTGGTCTAGGAGATTAGGGCCATAAGGATGATGCAGGCCTGGGCGGCAGATGAAATTCGGGAAGAGAGGAGGGATAGAGGCAAGGCACAGCAGAGGCTGAGCTCAGTGGAGGGGGCGGCAGAGACACAGGGCGTATGGTAGGAGGGTGGAGGCCCTATCCGAGTGCAGAGCAGAGGGAGTGTACTGTCTGCAGAGGAGCTAAAAACAATAAAACTCAAAGTTAACTCTTCTCTTTAACCATCACAAGCATGTTTAAACATTGAATGAAAAAAAAAATACCTCCTCTACAACTGCCTATTCCTGGGTGGATTTTCATCACTGAGAGAGGCAGATGAAGAGATTACCGTGGAGGAACTTGAATGGTGAAATCCAGGATGTGGCTGGAGGCAGTGACAGGTGGCCGAGGAGGATCAGAACTGGAAGGGGCTGTGTCAACGAGGTGGCAATGACTAGATAAGCAATGACCTGCTCGGTGGCTTTCTTACCCAGTGCAAGCACTGTCCTGACCCAGGATCTTATTGTGCCTGGAACCAGATTCTAGCTGGAACGTGGTGAGTTTCACTTCTGCTCTCCTCAAATCTGTGCCTGCATCCCACCATGCTGGTGTCTCAGTCCTCCCCAGGCATTTCATCACAAGTCTCCCTGCACCAGTCTTGCTCCTCCCTGAGAGCAATGCTTCTGTTTTACTTCTGTCCCAGTCTCCAGTTCTGGCAGACACACAGGAGAGGAACCGACGCACGTGTGGTTTTCTCTCTTTCTTTTATAGATGCCTCGGGTCTCCTGTGATCAGGCCCAAAGCACCTACAGAATGCTCATGTTCTCTGTCCCCCAGGTAACACGAAATATAGATTGGTTCCTTTTCATGAGGCGCGGCTGTTGGGTCTTTGCTCCATTCTGAAACCACAAGTGCGCAGAAACAGACAGGCAGATGCACAGTCAGCACTCGCTCTTTCCCCTTAAGAAGGCTGTGCAGACCATCTGTGGAGCGCTTCTCTAGAACCCTGAGTGGGGGCTGTTCCCAAAAGTGGAGGCTAACAGCGTTTTACTGCTGTATCATGCAGTCAGTCTTATATGAACAATGCCTAGATGTTTCTCTGTACAAAGTCAAGGGTCCCTGGATTCTCTCTGCCACTTACTAACTGGGATTCTACACACCACTTCACTCTTAACCGGGACATCCGAAGACAGCCATCAGCTCTTACTAGAACCATTTCTAGAATGTTCTAGAGGACCAGATCTAGAGAAGACTGAACCTTCTCCATGTCTTCCCGTCCTTTAGCAGACCCTCTTTCTCAATAGGAGCCCTGTGGGTTTCTGAGTACAAAGTTGCCTTATCAGGCTGATGAAGGAGATACACTCAGTGGCCTTATCTCAGCAGCAGACCTTAAGATGGAGAACTTTGTAAGGAAACCAGAAAAGCCAAGGAAGTCCAAAGAACAGAGGAGTCGGTGGGACCATGCTCAGCTTGGCAGCAGCCTCGGCTCTTACAAAACGCAGATACCTGTAGAATGAGCAGGCATCCTCACCGACTGAGCCTGGGGGCCTAGCTGTAGCATGCAGACCCAAGGCTAAATGACAGTATCTCCATTGTTGTCCGGAGCGTGCTGACTCCAGGAAATGGATGGATGACTGTTGTCTGAAGGGATCCAGTCTGTTGGAAGGAATGATAGCTTCCTGAAGGATTCACCACTCTTCTTTACAGGAAATGTTTAAATAATTGAACTCTCTAATTGGGTTAAAGAGATCCTTAGCACGTGGGTGTTATATAAGTAAAGGAATGAGTAAATAATATAGTAACCTTTCTCTACGGGCCCTGTGCTTAGAGAGATCATTTTGTTTCGTTTATACTGATATGATCGTCATTACGAGAGTGGGAGGGGGATTGGTTTCAAATAGGGTGGGGGAGAGAGGGAGGTGGGCTGGGCAGGCTCGCCCATGAAAATCCCTTTCAGTTTGTCTGGGGTACTTGACACCTTTTTCCTTAGATGTTTCACTGGAGATGAATAATTTGTTTTTTCCCTGATGAAAGGAGGTAGGCTCCTGGGTTTTGCTTTAAGCTACTGGAGTCATACAAAGGAGTTCAGCCAGGAAGCTGACCTTCGCTCCCTATCTGTGATCAGAAGGGCTTAAGTAGCCCAGGGCCTGCTGAGAGAGACCCAGGGAGCAGAATGCTCCTAGAGAGGAGGAAGTGGAAGGTGGCTTCTGGATTTCACTGTGACCTGTTGTCAGGTGATTTTCAGGGGGAGGAGACATGAAAAAAAAAGTTGAGTAAAATGTCCTTATAAAGACAAAATCTATTTCTTTCCTGCCTGGTGATTTGCCACTGCAGTTACTTCCTGCCTTGTGACCACACACCCCTGCTTGACAAGGCTGCTCTGTAGATCTGAAGGACTGGGGTTTCTGAACTCACAGCAGTGCTTCTGACACAGAGGACAGTTTCTCTACCAGGTAAACGTGTTTCTTGGCCCTTTGCTTGCTGGAAGTGTTTGGGGACCTAGCTGGGGCTCTGCTGCTGGGTGCTATGGGTTTTGTCTAGAAGGGGCTCAGCACCTGTCTTCTCAGCCCTGTGTGTCTTGCCTCCCTCTAACAGAGACCAGCAGCCACCTGGGGTGGCTGAGTATGTGTGGGGGTGTGTGGGTGTGTGGGTGTGTGGGAAGATGGGGAAGGTTCTCTGGCTTGGTTCTTGCCAAGTTCTCTGCATTTATCTTTCCCCCAAAAAAACTCTGAGTTACTTTTCCTCATCTTTAAAGCCAAACCATGCTTTGATCCCCGCCAGTTGCTCTATTTCAGGAAGGCTATTTACTCTCATTTGGTCAACTTTAAGATGTTTTCGGGAAAGTGCATATTGATCATTTAGACTGTGCTGCTAGTAATTCTAATGGAGGTGGTTTAATTTTAGCTTCTGTGGTTGTTTTTCCTTTAAAAAAAAAATCTTCCTTAGAGTCAGTTGGTGGATATGTTAACATCTTAGGTCATATGTTACCAAGGGTGGCCTGGCAGTGTGAGTGATTTTTGACAATGAGGTTTTTAATGCCCATGTTTTCTGACTACACAGAATATGAGAGGTCTTCTCCATCCAGCCTCTAAAAACAAAAGCAATTTGTGTTGCTGGTTTCCACTACTTCTCATAGGGCTGTCTGGATTATTTGTTAAAGCTGAAGGCCATGCAAATAAATGTCTCTACATTCTGGAGGAAAGGTCCTGTCTACACAGGGAATTCTTTTAAGCAGCTGAAGCATACAGCTTGGAAGTATTGTAGCATCTCTCAGCTTGTATTCAATTAGAACTGTCAGTCAAGCCCAGAACTGCTGTCCTGCACACATGCTGAAAACCTGTGTTTCTGACTGTTGGAAACCACTCTAGCAGGACAACTTAAAACCAAGAGCAGAAGTAAGACAAACAAACAAACAAACAAACAACAAAAACCAAAACAAGAAAAAGAAAAAGTGGTGGCTTGTCAACACACGCCTTGAGGTCAAATTTACAAAGAATTTACTGTAATTGGTTTCTATTAAATGAACTTTTTAAAAAAGGATGTCTGCATAGCTAAATTTAAATGGAATTCACCATTTTTCTATAAAGAGTGAATTTCTGGAAGTTTTGGTGTATGGCCATTAATCTTTCTTCACTTGCAGTACTCATCTGCCTGGTTGGTTTCAAGGTAAAAAGTAAAACTAACCCAAAAAACAGTGGGATCTCCGGAGGAGTGGCTTAAGGTCCAGATAATACTAGGGGAAAAAACGTACTTCAAAGATTTTCATCAGAGATAGTAATAAGAATGTAATTTAAAAAAAAAGCTGTGAAGGCGTGTCAACATTTCCCCCTTACATTTGGGAAGGAATAACACTGACTATGGCAGAGTTAGTGTCAACCACGTTTGGCTTGCTGAAGCATCCACCTGCCATGCCTATGAAGCACAAGATCTTATTCATGGTAGCAGCATGAGGGAGGGAGGGAGGGCTCTTCCGGGCCTCAAGTTCTGCGGTGGCAGTTTGCAGTGGTCGCTTATGAAGACATTTCCTTAGCAGTCCCTGTCTGGCAGGAGTGTTTTAAACCTCATCTCCTTTGTATGTTGTACCTTGCAACAGTCAGGAATGTTAGAAAAAAAAGATCCCAGTGTTTTAACCTGATTGATACTTCTACCTTGGAACCGTTTGGAGAAGGGTGGCCCGCGTGTTGTGTTTAAACTAGAACCGGAAGAGGACCTGTTCAGAGCCTCAGAGATGCGCATGCTTAGTCCGCTCTAATTTAGAACCGTGTACTGTATCCACTACGTGGTGGTGGTGGTGGTGGTGGTGGTGGGTTGAAGGAAAATGCCAGTGTGTATTCTGTGCACGCCCAACTGTTTTATTTTTTAGAACATATTTCATCTGAACCTGATCGAGTTTGTGGATATGAAATGTGTAGAGCTGGAGAGCAGACTGCCACCAATGGTTTACTTTTAAGCGCTTAGTTTGTGTAGCCACGTGACCTCTTGGAGTCCTCTCCAGTGCCTTGAGCTGTCTGGAGAGGGCTGAAGTTTACCTAAGGTCCAAGGGCACAAGGGTCAGGGTGGGGCAGGAGTTGGTCTGGATTTCAGGTGCCCCGGGACTGGGACTGTGCTGGCTGCAGGGCCCGCCTTCCATGGAGCATGCTGAGAGAAGCTTTCATCCTGGAAACAGATCGGAGAGCCTAACACTGTGTGTGTGTGTGTGTGTGTGTGTGTGTGTGTGTGTGTGTGTGTGTGTCGGAGAGAAGTGAAAGAGCAGAGACAGAGAGAGTGTGTATACAGGTGTTCAAGACAGAGAAAGGGAAAAAAAATTGCCAGATACCCCAAAGGAGTTTGATTTTCATAAATAGATCCCTTGGCAGATTTCATGTAACGGTGGGATGATTCATGAACAGTTTTGCTAAGAATTTTTGGTGCCTTCACGCATTTGCCTCAGCCCACTTCCTCAGCCTTCTTTCCTGCCACTTCCTTCTTGGTGAGCCTCTCCCCTCCCCCTCCCCGTCTTGCCTACCCACGTTCTGGTTCTGGGCGAGCTAGACCGCAAGCCACCAGAAAGTTCCATGCTGTTTCACTCTTTCTCGCTGTTTCTTCAGTGATCTTCCCCCTGAATCGTCTGGCTTTTTCCAAGGGCCTCTTGGAAAGGCACGTCTTCTGCTTGCTTCCTCCACTGACTGAAGCTTGCCTAAGGCTTTGCCTTCAGGTCAGCATTGCATTGATTGTATCTTCTTAATTTTTTTTTTTTTTTTTTTTTTTTTTTTTTTTTTTTTTTGTCTGTCTTGCAGCACGCGTAGAGCGGAGTTCCCTCTCTCCGCCGGCGCACAGGGCTGCAGAAGATATTGACTGAAATGAACATTTGTCACTTTTTTTTTTTTTAATGAAGTCCTTACATAACAGGAAAGCCTTGGATTTCACTTCCTACTTTAGTTCTCCCTGAGTCCTTGTGGCGACTGTTCTGAGGGGACACATGGCAGTCATTGTCCGTAGCTGTTGCTCTGCTCCCTTTCCAAGGCTCCAGTCTTCATTTCAGCCTCACAGTGCCAAATGGACAACGGCTTCTGCAAATATAAGAAATGATACGATGACTGTAGACTTCAGAAATAAATGATGACACCAGTCTATCATTGTATTTTTAATGCAGTTACAGGCTTACTACCTAGCTATCCTTACACAAGCTAAATTCCCCAGATAGGCCTTTGTTTATGAAGTGAACGCAAAGGACACATGTTAGGAACATTACTTAATCACTCTGTATTCATAGAAAATTCTGAAATCGCCTTTTCCTTTTTTGACCCAAGGACTGCAGGACCCTCTGCATGTATAGGGGGATGCAGCAATCAAATCTCAAAATAAAGCTAAATCAGAAAATTAAGACATTTCTTCATTGAGAAGAGCTGAAAAGCTTTATGTTTAGATTATAAAATCATTGGACTTTATGACTAACGGCAGATGTTACAGCAGGATGACACTGTTTAGATTAATGTAAATTTTCTCCCCGGGATTTTTTATTTTTTGACGTGTGTGTGTGTGTGTGTGTGTGTGTGTGTGTGTGTGTGTGTGTTTCCCACTTCACGGATACCCAGTAAAATAAGATGACTCAGTTTGTGTACTGAGCAATGCAAAAATAAAAGTTGAATTTAGAGCCCATCAAAATATATAACTGATCTGTCAGCCAACTCTGCGAGTTGCAAGGGTTCCTGTTTTGGTAGATGACAATGCACTTCTAACATCAAAACACTGAAGGCTTTCTGAGGGGCTGAGGCAGTGCCTCCTGACCAGGTCTCCATCACCTAGAGGAATCTTGCTCTAGCTGTTGAAGTGGAGGTGCTCCCAGAAAGACAGACAGACGGCATCTCCTGCTGTTTTCCTCAGCTTCCTTCTGACTCAGCTTCCGGTCTTCACCACTCACTCTTCCTGTTATTTCTGTGTGTCAATTTCCATCATTGCATTCGTCTTCCCATCAGTTTCACAATGGCCCCATCTTGTAAGATATTGCAAGCCCCGTTGGGGGAGGGGCAGTGAAGAATTTCAGTTATCGCCCTAATAATAATTAATAACAACAGCTAATGCACCCACCCTCTCTTGGAATTGAGCTTTTCTCAATCCCACCAGGTGAATACTGGCAGCTCCTTCATATTTTGAACAACATTTTTGAAGACAGAATGAGCACTGTATCAATGGTTGGAATCCAGAGAAAGCCCTAGAACAAACAACAAACTATAGTGTGTGCATGCCTAAGGTTGAGCTTAGATGGTTGAAACTTCCCCTGAAATGCAGCCATGGCATGATGGCTTTTATTAGAGACTCTTCTGTCGTCACAGCATGAGCACTGTCCTATGCAAGTGATTGTATTTGGTGTGTACTATGAATGTACAGACCACACAACATGCTCTTTCCCTTTAAAATCTCGGAACAGGTCTTAGTCTTAGGAGCTAAGAAAGACTTCAGTCAAGTAGCCTTCACATTTTTAGTGTGCTGTGACTGATAGGAATAAATTAATATGTACCCCTGAGTACATGTACCTACAATTATACAGTAATTACTAAATATACGTGTTCTGAAGACCTTTTACAAGTGAAAGGATGCTTCAGCTGTGAATGAGAGGACAGAAACTGGAAGCCACCCAGATAGTGAGTTAAAATATGTTTTCCTCAGCTCCAGAGCCCAGGTCTGTGTCAGTCCTATTTACAAGATGTACAAAGGCCATTTCTCAAATATGGCCGGCCCCACCTCCCCCTGGAAGGAAAAGCTAAGATGTTAAATTGAGGAACCAGCAAAGCCACGGCTCTGTGGTTACAGCATTGATTCTTAGTTTAGCACAAGCTACATGGACCCCTACCCCTTACCTACCCTCCTCTACACACACACACACATACACACACACACACACACACACACACACACACACACACACACACACACACACACACACACACACACACACACACACACTACACACACACACACACACACACACACACACACACACACACACACACACACACACACACACACACACACACACACATAACTGAACCTGAGTGGATATCAGAGGTTACATCCTCCACAGTGGAAGGCTGGGGCACCAGATCTGGTACCAGACTAATTATGTACATGAATTGTAGTCTCCCAGATAATTTGCTCTCATTTTTATTCTACTTACACTTTCTAGAGGGAACTTGCCTGATGTGATAATTACCTCGTATTTAATAATCTGCCATCTGGTTCCTTATTCTTATAAATTCATTAAGATTTATCCAAGGCATGTCTATGAATCAGTGAGGTAGAGAACTACCTAAAATTATTTGTGTGATATCTGCTTATTGCCCTAAGTGCCGTTTCTTAGGCAGAATTTTGATTAGCATAAGTCATTGTCCTCTTTATTGCAAGAGAACATTTTACAGTGTGGGTCCTTTTAGCTCCTAGACAGCACAAGCTCACAGCAGCTGAAATGCATGACTTTAAGTATCTGAAACCTAAATGCTCTGAAAGTCAAAACTTTTGAGTGCTGATATAGTTCTCAGGAACTTTCAGACTCTGGAATATTTCAGATTTCAGATTAATTTTTTTTGATAGATGTCATGCAAATATCTGTAAAACTCTAAAGTCTGAAGCACTCCTGGTTCCAAGTGTTCTGTGAGGGGTGTGGAATCTGTATTTCTATTACTCCTATTCGTGCTGTGACTGAATAACTGACAAGAGCCCACTTAAGGGTGGAGCGGTCTGTTTTGAGTCACCCTTTAGAGGTTACCGTCTATTTGGGCAGGGAAGGATTGGTTACTGAAACTGCTGTAATAGTGGTTCTGGGAACGTGAAGATTGACTTGTTCACATCTAGATCTAGGTAGGTTAGACCAGGGCCAAAAGCAGGTACCACCTTCAGCTAGCCAGTCCAGAGACCCAAAGCTTGCACATTATCTGGAGACCAGCTGCTCACACTCAAACATTTCAGACTCAAATCCTAACAGTCGCCTTCACCCGAGGAAGAACAAGGGTGATAGAAATTCCTTATGGGGAACTTGAGGTCACAGGTACAGAGAGAAAGTACCTGGGGGAAAAGGCAGGGGTGCAGCTTTCCAGTGACGAGCAGTCTTCATCATCTTAAAGCTATGAACCGAGCTGTCTGTGCCGTCTCCAGTGGTTTGTTAATGTCTCTTAAGTTTCCTCTTTGGAATGATGAAAGGATCCATGGAAACTTTTTGGGTCCTCGCCCCCACCCCCACCCCCCGCGCCTCACTGCCCTTCTTGTGGAGATTTTCATCAAGATATCACCAGTGCTGTTTCTGTCCTCTGACCACTGAGAGTGACAGTTGGGACATTCAGCTCTCTGTTGATCAGTTGGTTATGCCTGTGCTTTTGGGGCCTTGATTCTCTTTCCAATTTCATACAAATATCTGTTTTTAGAAGCTTTCAAATATTTTATAGTTTTTTTTGTTTCATTTTTTACGTTTTTGTTTTAATTTTCTTGAGATCTTCCTGCCTCTGCCTCCTGAGTGCTGGCATGAAAGGTGTGCGCCACCACTGCACAGTTATTTTTTAAAGTATTTGTTTACATGTTTATTCTGTGTATATGTGCACATACCATGGCACATGGAGACGGAGGACAACCTGAGGAAGTTATTGCTCTCCACCATGTGGGTCTCAGGGGATCAAACTCAGGTCCTCAGGTGTGGCAGCAGGAGTCTTCATCCACTGAGCCATCTCACTGGCTTATAAACCAGTATAAAATAAATCTTACTTTACAGGTTTTTAAATCAGGGCTTATAGCTCTTAGTCATGGAAGAGACACAGATACAGAGTATAGAAAGTTAGCAAATGGACGCAGATTTGGATTCATATTCTGGCTTTGACCAGAAATATAAAAAACTGAACCTTGAACCTCTGAGACCAGTTTATTTTATTTTAACTTTTTATTGATTCTTTGTAAATTTTACATCATGTACCCCAATCTCACTCATCTCCTTAACCTTTCATATCTACCCTCCATTCTTACAACTGTACCCTGAAGAAAACACAAAATTTTGAAAGTAAAACACAAAACAAAACAAAACAAAACAAAACAAAACAAAACAAAACACCAGACATCTCACCATGGAAGCTACAGTGTGTCCCAGAGTGTCCCACAGTGTACCTATCCTGGAGTGTCCCACAGTGTGCCTGTCCCGGAGTGTCCCACAGTGTACCTGTTTGTCCACACAGCTCCACTTGCAAATGTTCACTGCAATGAGTCATTGGTCTGGTTCGAGGTCTCTGGCTTCTGCTCTCATCAAGACTGGATCCTCACTGGGACTCCTCTGAGATATCCTGGTGTTGCCCTGTGTCGTGGAGATCCTCCCTCTCTGGATCTGCAGGCCAGGCCCCTTCACTTGCTCCAGCAGCTCACAGATGGGGTGGATGTTGGGGTGGGCCCAGCACAAAGCCCTGGATCTGGGCCTGGGTGGTGGCTGAGTTGGTCACATGGTCAGCTCTCCTGCACCAGGGCCAGATCTCCAGCACTGTCCAGCTCACCCAAGTGCTGCAGCTGGCAAGGGGCAGAGCCAGCTCCACTGAGTGCCCAAGCCACTGAGGGGCAGCTCTTTGAAGCCCTTGGACATTAACATGGTCCAAGGTGGCAGCCCAGACCAGGGATGTCCACATGGCCTTTAGTGGTGACACAAGACATGGGCATCAACACAGACCCCAGACATGCACAGGCCAGGACTTCACCATGGCCTCAGGTGGCAGCCCAGGCTCTCCACACCAGCCTATTCCTCCCCACCCCCACATCTCCAGTTCCACCTCCACCTCTCTTCATAGCGCTCAAGCCATTTTGTTTCTCTTTCACTCCCATCTCTCCACCACACTCTTCCACATCATAGTGGCATGCAAGCCATGTGGTGGCAGGTGGAGACCGATTTCTTTTCTGTAAATGGAAGGAACTGCTGTCTGTTTTCTGAGCTGTCCTTGGGTGCATTTTTCACTACCATTTCCCCATGTTGCATCCAGCGGAAAGCCTACTTTGATCACCACTACATCTGATCAACATCATGTCAAACATTTGAAGTATACTTGCTATATTATTTCCCCATATATCCAGGTATAAAGTTGGCATCGTTGTCTCTTTATTTCCTAAGCTTAGGAAGGTTTCTTAAGTGGTTTATCTACAGGTCATAGCAGTAGCTCATAGAGTCGAGATTCACAGCTGCCTTGTCCGTTTTAAGTGCATTTCTTAAGAGTGTGAACTGTGACTATGTAAAGTCCATTGGTGAGAGCTGGAGAGCTTGCTCAGAAGGTAAGAGCACGTGCTGCTCTAGCAAAGGACATGGATTCAGTTCCCAACATCCACAGGGCAGCTCAAAACACTTAACTCCAGTTCCAGGAAATCTGATGACCTCTTCTGGCCTCCTCAGGTACCAGGCACACACATGATGTGTACACATGCATGTAGCCACACATACTCGCACATGAAAAATAAATAAATCTGACATACATGACATTGTAGTCAGGCATATGTCTATCATCCCAACACTCAGAGCCTGAGGTTGGAGAATCTAGAGTAAGGGTCCATTCTGGTCTGCATATTGAAACTCTATAACCTAGGTGTCACCTGATGATAAGTCTTAAGTGTACTTGTCTGGGATTGAGTATTGAATGATTGTTCCTTGTGCCATATTTTTCTATCCGTAAGAGATCCCAGCTCTGTGTTGGGTGCATCTACTGGTTTGACAGACACTTGAGAAGCAAGCAAATGAGTGCTTGAGGGTTTGTGACATGCAGTCTAACGGTTACGCAAGTACTAGGTTGCATTGTGTAGCCACTGAAATTTCCCTCTTGTGACATTTAAACTTTGACAAAAGAAACATCTCGTCATAAACTAGTAAATATTTGCTAACTGCTTGTGACTCCTCCTCCTCCTGCCCACCCCACCCCCTGCCGTGTGTGTGTGTGTGTGTGTGTGTGTGTGTGTGTGTGTATGATTGACCTTGTTATCAGAGATTCTAAAGGAACATCTGGGAGCTTGTGTTGCCGTTGCTAATATACAAATATGGTTACTGGTCTCAACTCAAACTAGAATAAAGAAAGTGCCTAGAGATTTAGGGAGTGAACAATCAGGGTGAAGTGCAGTACAAGACAACAGAACTTGTACCCAAGGGGAGGAGAGGGGAGCAACAGGGGCCGTTATCTCAGATGCCCAAAGCTCTCTCACTTCTCAGGGCTCACTGTGGATGTGGTTGGGTTTTTCTTAACATTACTGTGTATTTTCCAAGTCTGGCCACACTTCCTCAACTGTTAGAAGGTACTTTCCACTGTAAGCACTTCAGGCAAAGCAAAGCTCAGAGACCCTTAAAATAAAAGTTAATTAATATCAATGCTGATGAATTCTTGTATCACCTGCCAGGTCTCCACTGTCTGAGGGGTTCCTAAGACTTCAAGCAGGGAACTGGCAGACAGGAGCCGAAACAGGACACGCCAAGGTGTTTTAAAGATAGGCGCCATGGTGTAAAACCTAGATTTGCACTCACACAACACACAGAATGTACACACAATCAAGTGTGACTTCGGGGTAGTGACTATAATATTTCTTACCTGTAGACTAGAATTTACTCTGCTCCCTAAGATAAGTTTCTAGAAGTTCTAACCTTTTCATCTTTTTTACTGTCTACCATTTCCCCTCCCCCCAACTCTCACCCCATTTCCTTTATGTGTATCTCATGATTCAGGGATCCCCTCCCCACCCTGCCCCAAATCTTCAGGTTCTTGAATTTTAATGGATGTGTTACCTGACAACTTGGTCAGACCGAACTAAGATTCTGGACATTCTACTTCTCTATTGAAGGTAGTCTCTGACTCACTTCTCTACTCTGGGGGGCCCTATTTTCCCAACTCCAGCATCTCTGGTTCCCTCTTCACAAAGCAGAGTTTTGTGAGAGGCAGTGCTCTAAGGAGGAGCAAGCACATACAAGCCAAGAAAACTGTTTCTAGGTGGAAACGCTTTGTTTACGTTTTACTGCTCGCGTGTGTGCATGTGCGTGTGTGTTTGAGGTATAGCCTGGGTCACTGACATTTCCCTTCTAGAAACAAGAGAATCTCAGTTCTGTGCTTCCCTTCTGTGGGGTTCAGCAGCCAACATCCCTGACTTCAGCCACACCGAACCAGCATCCATCTCTGTAGGCTTCTGTTTGCCTTTTGTTTTACAGAGCTGTTTCCATCTTGGTTATATGGAAAACTCCATAGCGAGTCCCTAGGACTTAGCTCGATGTTGCCTCCTCTGGAAAGCCTTCCCTTTCATTCTTTACCCCATCTCTCTTCCTCATCCCTGCCCCTCCTGTCTCTTTCTCATTCCCATCTTCCCATCCTTTCTCCTCCCACTCCTTCCTCTGACCTTCCCCCTCTTCCCTGGCATAGTCTGGGGCTCCTTTCTTTGAGCTCACGGCACCATGATGACATTTTAAAATGACTCAGGGTAGTGTAGACTTTCCTTCAGTTGACTCTGTCTCTGAAAGTATCTTTGTGTTTTCAGTGTGCAAGATAAGACATCTGCTTCACAAAACAACAGTGGATAACTAAAGTATGCAGGACTCCCGGATACAGGACCTCTTTTCGCCATGAGAGCCATGGGGACACAGGCAGGAAAAACCAAACCTGGCGGTGGCCTTGCTTGTCTTAACATTCCCTTTAAAATGCTGAGGAACTGAGAGTAGATATATCTAGAATTTCCCCAGAGATTGCTAGGCCTGAGTTTGTAGGCTCAACATGACACTCAGGCTTTGGTCTTTTGGAGTTTCCTTTTGGGTCACCCTGATGAAGGGCAGAGAACAGATACAGGAATGTGGTAACCAGGACACTTGGAAAGTGAGGAGCCTGCCCCAGTTCACAGCTACATGACCCTAAGCTAGTCATTTGACCTCGTCTCCTCGGTAATGCTCATTGGGACTGTGGTGAGACCTGAGCGTCATAATGTAGAAAAAGCACTCAGCAGATATTAACTGCTATTGTTATGATCCAAGTCTTTCCACTGCCTTTTAGCCTCTGTTTTCTCTGACTCTAGATGACTAGGCCTATCTAGAGTCTCTGGGTTAAAGATCCCACATAAAAGGGGGGAAAGGCTGACAGATCTTCGAGAAATCTTCTACTCATCTGTTGACTCTAAGCTTCTTAGTTTGTTTTGTGCGGCTGTGACCAAATGCTTGAGGCTGGGTAGTGTATAAGTCAGAGAGATTCACTCTTTCTGTTTTAGAGGCTGGAACATCATTCAAGGGTGAGGGGCTACATTTAACGCCTCTGCTTCACTCCGTGGTAGCAGGCAGAAGGCAACGAAGGGTGAGAGTGGGCAAGCTCCATTCTACCAAAAGGAAATCCCTGCCATATTGACCTTAAATGGCTGTTGGGGACTTTGCACTAAACACAGTCATTGTCATCAGCCCTCCCTCTAACACCACTACATTCCCAATTCGGTTCCTAACACAACTTTGGAGGATACATTTGAACTGCAACACTGCGTATCTTCCTCTAGGGGGCCATCTGTACCTCTCACCAGGGGAACAGATTCTCCTGAATTCTATATTGAGTGGTGTCTATTTTCTTTACCAAAGGAGCAACATTGTACTTTTGTATTCTCAGCACCTAACACAGGCCCCAGAGCACAGCAGATATTTGGCAATGTCAGTTGAAGGGATAACTGTACACATTTGAGTTTGCTAAGGGCACACATTTAGAATAGCTGGAGAACGGGTTTCAGAACCCAGTTAATGATACTCAAATTCCACTCAGGTAGACACTCCACCACCGCATTCTATGATTCTACACCTTTTTTTTTTTCTTCTCTACATAAGCTATTGGTTTGGGCTGCTTCTAGAGTTCCAGAAACATCGCAGAGGTATTGTGAAGACTCCCCTTATGCCTGTCACTCAGGTTCCATGTCTCTCTGCTTTCTCTAAACGGATTTCTGGTTGACCTGTGAGGTGGTATGCGTTTCTCATGCAACATAGGTTTTGAAATGTATTTGCGCTATGTTAAATGAGTGAGTTACCTCATGATTATGCTTTGATGTAGTCACCCCTCTTAGGCTACCTCCTCAGCATTTTCAAGAGTGTGGAAGACTGTGATCAACTGTAGTCAGCACAGTGTACAGCGGCTTTCCTGAACTTATTCCTCCACGCAACTGTGACAGTGCACGGCCACTAGCCACTGTAGCTTCTGGTAGCCACTGCTTTATTCTCAACTTCCATATGAATTTTATATATGTGTGTGTGTGTGTGTGTATACATATACATATGTGTGTATACATATATATGCATATATACATATATGTGTATGTGTGTATATGTATGTGTGTGTGTATATATATATATATATATATATATATATATATATATATATATTCTACATATTAGTGAGATGAAGTAGTATTTGAGTTTCTCTGGCTGTCTTCAGGTTCATCTGTGTTATTGCACTGACAGGAATTTTCTTCCTGTTTTTTGTTTAAAAAGGGTATAATTCCATTGTGTTTTTATTTTACCATGTGCCACATGTAGATGATGCTTTATTGACCCATCAGTTAGTGGACATTTAAATTGTTTCCATTTCTTGGCCATATTTCTTTTGAGGCCGCACCTCACTGTGTAGCCCACTCTTCTGCCTCCACTTCTCAGGTGCTGACATTACAGTGTCTGCTACCATGCCTGGCATTTCTTGGCCACCAAGAACAGCGCTGCCGTTTGGGGTGTCCTACATGGGGATGTAGATCTCTTAATCCAATGGGTTATTGTCCTCTTGGTAAATAACCAATAATGGGGTAGCTGGACCATGTGGCATTTCTGTTTTTAACCCCTTCAGGAATCTCCTGGCTCTTTATAAGGGCTATCTTACAATCTTGACAGTCTCGTGTTCACTGGTTAAGGAAATTGGCACAAATACAGAATATAGCAAAGCAAATTTAAAGGTTGAAAAATAAACTCCTAAACCAACAGCTAAAAAGGACAAACCAAGGTGGGAGATTTATGAATTGACCAGCTCCTATAGTTCTGTCTAAGATTAGTTCAAGAAAGCAGGAGCTGTAATTGTATCAGAAAAGATTTAGGTTACAAGGCAGGGATATGAGACACCGGAGAGGTTATAGAGTTTCCTTATTTGGGTCTTTTTAAAGAAAATGCTAGGTGGTTCTCTTTCTGGGACAGTCTGTTCACTGGCTCGCCTAGAAGCTAGGAATGAACTGGATCAGCTTCTCTTTAGCCGTGTGTGATGACATCCCAGAAAATCGGTCCCACGGGCCACTTTGACAGCTCTGCTGCTCTGAACTGCTCCACTGGGCAGCCGAGCAGGGACATCTGCCTGGGGTCCATGAGGAGATGCATCTTCTGAAACAGCTCTGTGTGTGACGAGAGGTAAGAACAAGGACAGTAGCTGGCCCCTGGGAGCCAGGCCCCCTCCCCCACTTGCTCACTTCTTAAGAGACACCTCCGGGGTACAGCCGCTACTCTGGTGGGCACTCATACCAACCACGTTGCTCTCTGCAAGTTCGGCTCTAATCTACAGATTCACTGCTCAGCTACTGAGAGAAGTCTTGAGACTTTTAACATGGAAGGGACTCCCCCTCTCAATATATGGATGAAGAAACAGGCCCAGAGAACAAACTGGAGGTTAATGCTACACAGCCGGAAGGGAGGCAGGGTCTCCTCACGAGAGCCCAGACACGACCTTCCCTCACTCCCCCTGCCATTTACTCCAATAGAGACTCATTTGGCAAACTTACTCATTTAGTGAATTGTGTGGACTGATTTTGGTATTTGTTATTCTTACTTATTTATGTCTGTATTTCTGTTCTTTGAGACGAGGTAGTCCTGACTGGCCTAGAATTCTTGCCATGTAGCAAAGGCTGATCTCAAACTCAAGGAGATCTTACTGCCTCAGTATCTTTTGTAGGCTGTAGGTCCATGTCACGATGGACATGGCCTCCTCTCTGCTCCTTTTTTTTTTTCTTTAATTTGCAAAGGTCTGTGTTTAACCTTTTCATTCCAGGAAACTCCACTGTGTTGACCATGTGCATTACATTAATCATCATCTATGCGTTACATTCAAAACTTGATGTTTAGACGTGGGCTCCGTGAAGCACTAGGCTTTGGGGCTCCCATGCTCCTCTTTCTGCATCTCTCAGCAACTAGAGCAGAGCTTTATACAGAAACAACTAGGTGGTATTTCATTCATGGATAAGTGAATGGTGTTGGATATTCAGACGATAACTAGATTGATCGATATCAGTTCTTTGAACAAAAATGTTTTTGGCATGCTCTGAATCTTGATGGGGAGAAACATGGTTCTCAAAGTCCCTGTGCTAGAGCAGGATGAAAAGTAGCTGTGGATTCCCAAGAGGCTAGTACCAGGGCTAGCACTGTAGCCTAAGCAAGAAGAGGGGTGCCAGCATACTATAGTACCCTCAGACTCCATCCTGGTGTGTCACCCTTGCTTACAAAGCTTGAGGTGGTTATCGTGGTAGAGAGCAGAGGTATTGGGGGTGTTCAAGGAAGAACAGGCAGGGCAATGTGGTCTCTTGAGTTGGAGATGGGGCTGGGACCTGTCCCTGTAGTTTCAGAAGGCCCTCGATAGAATGGCCAACTCCTAGAGGCTTTCAGAGCATCACCATGGTGAGCAGGCTAGAGTGCTGGGACCTGCTGGCTTTCCTAGCAGTGTCTGTCTAGCTGCAGATTTGCAGTGATAGGGCCTCCTTTGTCTTCTCCCCTAAGGCCTTCAGGTCAGAGGCTGAGAAGAAAGGAGTCTGTGCCCTAGAACAGCCTGTGGGAAACTGGTGCATTGGCAGAAAGAAAAAAAATTAATATAAAGGTCAAATTTGACGTTTAACTTGATAGGAGGATTTGTAAGAGTCTCTTTAAGTGCCCATTTATATCTGAGGCCATTTGTAATTGAATTCATTTTTTAAAAGGTATGTTTGGGTATTTGTCTGCTTGTATGTCTGTGCACCAATTGTGTACCTGGTGCACGTGGAGGTCAAAAGAGGGAGCTGGGTCCCTTGTTACTGGAGTTACTGGAGTTACAGACAAATGGGAGCTGTCATGTGGGTGCTGGAAATCTAAACCCAGGTTCTCTGCAAGAGCAGCCAGTGCTCTTAACCTCTGAGGCATTTCTACAATTCCTATAACTGAATTGTTAGAAACAAACAAACAAACAAAGCAAAGTCATTTAAAAGCTGTATTTTTAGAGTCATCCTTTGTCTGAAAGGTGAACATAAGGAGCTCGTATCCAGTGACATAGAGTAAGTTGCTGAATATTCTTCATTAGCTCTCCTAAGGGTGTTCCTGTGAAGCAGAGCTGGCAAGAAGCTTTCACCCTTTTAAACTGTACGAATGTTTTCATTGGCTACAGAGCTGTGTCACATCTTTGCTTTATTTCTTAGTCACCTTCAGCCACTGTCAGCCCCGGTAGCTCCCGTGTTGCTCAGACAGTGCGTTTCTGATCGTTCACCGTTCGTGGCGGTCTTTGGAAACTCTGTCATCTCCCTGGTGGATGCTGAGATCCCCTGAGGTTGCTCAGATGCAACTGGGACCAAGAGTCAGAAGTTTCCAGTTTTCCTTTACCTACAGAGTCAGATTGCAGAGAAAGTGGGGCACAGGCAGAAACGTGCCTTGATCATGCGATACTAAGTGGCAGATGCCTGGGACTCTAACAGGTAGATAACTGGTCACTACTGTCCCTAATCTTAACACTGATGTACCCAGAGTAGCCTATGTCACCACACCAGGACAGGCCACTTTCCCCCTCTATTTGCTGTTTTCATAATCAGTTCTGAAACCTGAGAAATCCCCAGTCCTAAGTCCACACTCACGTAGAGGAGCCGTGTTTTTCTGCAAATCCCTCAGTACTGTGTTCGGTGGTAAACACCTATATTACGTGGCTTCTGCATTGGTCCTTGGGCAATTGGAGTCAAAATACTTTGGTAATAACTTATTCTCAGAATCACTGGGCACGACCCAGCTGGGGAATACCACATATTTGGAAGCAGAGACACAAAGCTTGTCATTTGTCAAGAAGGAAGAGACTTTGTGGCTTTGGCAGCTGGGGAGTTACTTGAGCTAGCTTTAAAATTAAACAAACAAACAAATAGGAATAAAAAAAAAAAAAACAGTGATCTCTTTAGCCAACTGTCTTGGGGTTCTATGGTGATGGGTCTAAAAAGCCAACATCCCCACGGGAAAGCAGAAGTGACCCAGATAAATGGTTTGAGATTCGTCCTCTTGGATCTATGGTTTGGGTAGTGAACCATAAAGGAAGTTCCTGAGCTTACTGCTGGTTGAAATGCTTCCTGGGAGAGCAGTGTTAGTTGGTGTGATCATTAGAAAGGGACACGTGGGCTGGCGGATGCCTCAGTGGGTAAAGGTGATTGGGGCTCAGCCTGACGACCAGAGTTTGATCCCTGGGTCCCCACACGGTAAAAGAAGAGAAACTGATTCGTTGGAGTTTTCCTCTTACCTCTACTTGTTCGATGTGACACACCCACAGCCATACACTCCCCCACACTAAATAAAATACCATTAAATGTTTTACCAAAAGGTAAGGCATGGGCAAGGTCTGGGGATATAACACATGGTTAATATATATAGGTCCTAGTAGCAAAAAGAATAAATACTTTGGACCATACTCACCACAGGGTCTATAAAGCTCAATTGAAAGTACTCACCTGAGCCCTGGAAGACACATACCTTCTTTCTTTTGGGGCTCCAGATACCCAAGTAGGACCCTTTACTGCTGCCTATATGGTGCTAGTATTGCAAAGGGACACCTTCCCCTGAGGACCTGGATAATAGGTGATAAGATAGCCCACTCCTAACATGAAGGAATAAAAATGGGCACAGTCCCCTCAGGCAAACACATAAACTATGCAAGATATCTTAAATTAGATGCCACTTCAGCGACACCCTTCTTAGACATGGCTGGTGTGCATGTTAGAACATTAATCATGTTCTGCCTCACTCTGGGGAAGCGCTCTCCTCTCCACACCGCACTTGGTCTAATTAGCTGAAGGGTCTCTCTTCTCTGTCAAAGTCACTGAGACTTTTAGAGGTAGCTTCACCCTCTCTCTTCTCTTCTCTGTATTGGGAACACCAACCGGAACGGCCTTGGAGCATCTATGCACAGACAAAGCATTTCACGTGGTTACATGACAGTTTACCCCACGCATAAATCAGAAAACTGTAATAAACTTCATCTGATGCTCCAGTCTCTAAAAGTGGAGTTTTATTTCTAGGTCCTGCTCAGCATGAAGGTAAAAGAAACACAGTGATCTGTGTAAGTCTGGGCCCTACACAGCCCACAGTGGTCACAGCAACTTCAGCTGTCAGCTCCAACCCTCTTGCCAGCCCACTTCTTACTCTGCTTAAGTACTCTGTACTTTCCCCCCTCCCCTCCCCCCCTCTCTCTCCCCCTCTCTCAAAGCTGTTGAACTGATGAAGACTTGAGGATTTTTAAACATTATAGTTATTTCCACTATTTTCATCTCCAAATTGATCTTCCCACTCTAAAGAGAATATTATTAGGTGTTATGTTACATTGTATTAGACATTTGTTCCTGACTAACATACTGGTTTTTGTTGTTGTTTTGGTTTTTGTTGTTTTGGTTTTTTTGTTGGTTTGTTTTGTTTTGTTTTTTTGAGACAGGGTTCCTCTCTGTAGTCCTGGAACTCACTAGTTCAGATTGGTCTCAAATTCAGAGATTCCCCATGCCTCTGCCTCCTGAGTGCTGGGACACAGAGGCTGGAGACATGTGGTATTTATACTAAAACATTTCTTCTTCATTATACCATGACCTTTGAAGTTTTTTTTTTTCCCCCAATTCGATGGTTCTTCATTGTTTCTATGGCTCTATTCTTTAAAAGTTATTTATATTTTTATTTATGTATATGTGGGTGCCTGCATGAGTTTATGTGCATCACATTTGTACAGGAGAAGCCAGAGGGCATTGGGGCCCCTGGAGTTGGACTTACAGATGTTGTCGAGCTAGCCGATGTGGGTGCTAGGAGCCAAATCCATCTCCTTTGCTAGGATAGTATGTGTTCTTAACTGCTGAGCCATCTAGCTCTCCAGTTCTCTTAGCTCTGTTTTTGACACAATGCAATCTCATTCCTATTCCAATCTCACAGTGTCCAATAATCAGACACTCTTGTGTGCAAACACAGCGCCAGGTTTAGATTCCATGACCCAGTTTACTTGTCTCAACCGTAGTCCTTGGGCTGTGCTTTTCCATAACTAACCAGATCATGCTTCACTTGGAAGAAAGAGCAGGGCCTGATCTATAGTAAACATTCATAAAATATGTGTGGAATGTAAGAACCCATGAATAGCTATATACCAAGTATAAGATGTCTAACAAGCATGGCCTGAGAGCTGTAGAACCAGACTTGCTGTGGCCTCTAGGAATTGCCGCAGTGCGTTAGGGAGACCCCTGCTATCAATGCGCATGTGCGGTGTTGGTCTGCGCATGTGCGGTGTTGGTCTTGTTGTGAGATGAGCCAACTCAGCCACAGTAACTTAGTTAAGTTACAGCAATTTTCCTATAACAGAGGCCTCCATTGCATAACACGTAGACGTGCAAACTTCCTCTTCTGCAATTCCCAGACAGCCTCATGATGTTGACATTCAAATTCCTCCCCAGCTAAGGTATTCAAGATGCTTATGAGGGATTGCTGATCTATGAGCGAGTGCACAGAGTGGGCAGAAAGGCGTGGGGTGGAGCCTAGGTACACAGCCGGGAGAAGGGGAGTGAAATGAGAGCTGGAATGTTGCTGAGATGTGAGTCTTAGATTCTCCCAGCTTCTGCGTCCTTCTCTATAAAATGGAAATAGTTATACTAATGCATACCGTCAGCCTATACTGAGAGTCATCGGGGGACAGTAAAACATGGTACTAACTACACTCCACAAACGCCCTCATCTTAGTGCCTGGTAAGGATTTTGCTACGAGCCTACGGTTCTTTTTAGCGTTCACTTTTAGAGAGCTGGAGTTTAATTTTGCCACTTACTAGCAAAGTGAGACAGATTTTCGGCATCCGTTGACTGCCGACGCTCCTCACTGACTGCATCCGCTTGCGGCATCTATGTTTATTTTTCTTTGGCTTGAAGATGCCTCTGTAACTTGGTTCAAATGAGTTTTAGAAATCTGATTGTAAGAGGAGAATGGAGAAGGAGAGGGAATGGAGAGAAGGTGGTGGTCAGATCACTAGTACATGTCTCTTTGAAATTTCTGTGCTCTGTGAATGAGATCATGTGTGTTTGTACAATTAGCCTTCAGCACATCCTGGATTCCCCAGAGAACCCATGATACCACTATCTTGTTAGATATAGAAGGCCAATGATGATAAAATAAAGTTTTAATCAAAAACAAAAAGGCCTCTTGAATGAGTTAAAATACACCTATGTAGATACTTTTCAACCATGTCTCAAGTTCCCATCGATGCCTATGGTGACAGGAGCGGAGATCTTGTTGTGTGGGGAGTAGTTTAAACTTCTCCAGCAACACTATCAAGCTTGCTACTTTTATTTGCTTACTCTTGTGGCCTGGGGTATTTATTTATTTTCATTTCCATGCAAGAATTTTATTAACAAAAGATTGGGTAACAAAAGTTTGAGCCATTGTCATTCCACGTGGCTGGAGAGTTTCAGTCACATCGGCAGATAAGAGTGGATGCAGGTTTCAGGGGCATGTGTGATGCAGTTTGAAGTGTGGTGCAGTTTCAACCATGGGGTTTATTGCTATAACATTTGCTTTTATGCATGGATGGAAGTTGTCACTGAGAACAAACACAGCACCACAGAATGAAGTGGAAACATAGAAAAAGAAAATTGATTTAAAGTATTCTTGCCATAAACGGAAAACATTTTCAAATAGATAAGTTCATAAAAGTGGTCAAAATAAAATTATAGGTAGACACATCCCATCCACTGTCTCCCTGCTCCATTTTCAACCTCCCCACCAAGAAATCCGAGGAATGGAAACCTCCATCCTCAATGTAGCAAGGAACCTTTCTGTTTCATTCACTTTCTGACCACTAGGGGGCAGCAGTGATACACAGGGATAGCAGGCTGCTCAGCAAAAACATTTAAAATGTGTAGCAGATTTTCATATTTGAATTTTTAGAAGGTCACCTTCTTCCTTCATCCTTGACTGTGTATGGTCAAACTTATGCACAGAACTCTTTGAATTTATAAAGTGTATCTACTGGCTTGGCTAAACATTAATTTAAAGATAATCATGATGGCATTTGTAAAGATATTTATATAAAAGTTAAAGGTTTTAATTGTATGGTTCTATACAGTAAATTACTCCAAAATATAGCAATCTTATCACCTCTTTGTTCCTTGTAATGTTGGTTTAGAGTTCAAATGGGCCAGAAGGTTCACCCTGGCCTTCTCAGCCAGCTGGGAGTTCTTGATGGGCTAGTGTTTAATTCTCCCTCACCTTAATTCTTCTCACTTCCTTATGAGGACAGTGGGAGGGGGGTCGACAAAGGATGAGTGGCCCAAGCGTGAATATTTCAAAGTAAAATAGGTGGGAATTTCTAGTCCCTCCACCCCCTTCTGATTGTCACAGAAATCCTAAGGTCAATTTAGATAAGCACTTACTAATCCTTAAGTCAATATAGATAAGCTGCCTCGTGGTGCAGGGAGGGGAGAGATTGCAGACAGCTGTCTTTGATGACCCCACGTGGGAGGTTTGGAAGGCTTTGAAAGAGGACTACAAGTCATGGAGGGTGGGGGCGAACATGGCTTCCTCTAATAGACAGGCTTTGTTCTGAGCTTACAGGAATTCAGGTGCACAGCGCTCACTCTGATGTTCTTCCCTCAGGTCTGTCACCTAAAGCAGTGAAAATGGCCAGAGGATCCGTGTCTGATGAAGAAATGATGGAGCTCAGAGAGGCTTTTGCCAAAGTCGGTGAGTGGACCTGACACCTCCCCGCAACCCCATCCCGGCGCGCGCGCGCACCCCTGCACTGTTTACCACTGAGTTGCTTTGCGAACTGGTTAAGGCAGGGCTCTAAACCTGTGGGTCGGTACTCCTTTGAGGGTCAAACTATGCCTTCATAGGGGTCACCGAAGACATCGAGAAATCGTAGATGTTCCCATTAAAATTCATAACAGTGTCAACATTACAGTTGTGGGGTCGCAATGAAAATAATTTTATGGCTGGGGGTCTACAATATGATGAACTGTATCGAGGGGTCGCAGCAGCATTAGGAGGATTGAGAACCGGGGAGAGCTGGTTTCTGAAAGATGCTCCTGAGAAAACACTTCTTTCCTAGTTAAAACAGCGAGCCCGCAATAGGCTTCCTGGCAGGTTTTTGCCTCTGTCTGGGTCAGGTCCATGCCTGGTCATCTTCCTCCAGCCCCACCTGTTATCTAGTTTGCCTTTCTAAAGACTGCTTTGTGTCACAGATACCGATGGCAACGGATACATCAGCTGCAATGAGCTGAATGACTTGTTCAAGGCTGCCTGCCTGCCTCTGCCTGGGTACCGAGTGAGAGAAATCACAGAAAACCTGATGGCCACAGGTGATCTGGACCAAGATGGAAAGATCAGCTTTGATGAGTTTATCAAGGTGAGAGTGATCCTGAATTCAAGGCGATGCACTTGAAACTTGAACTCGGTGTCAACAAACATCCAGAGAGGCGATCCATCCTTTCTTGGTTCGTTGGTACACTTCTTACCTTTGTGGTTTCCTTGACTACAGCTTGGGTTTCTAAAAATACCTTAATCTACCTGGGTGTGTGTCTAGGTTAGGGTGTTATTGCTGTAAAAAGACACCGTGACCACAGCCACTCTTACAAAGGAAAGCATTTAATTGGAGCTGGCTTATAGTTTCAGAGGTTCAGTCCATTATCAACATCTTGGTGGGAAGCACAGCAGCATGCAGGCAGACGAGAAGGAGCTGAGAGTTCTACATCCTGTCCTAAAGGCAGCAAAAGGAGACTATGTGTCACACTAGGCATAGCTTGAGCACAGGAGACCTCAAAGCCCACCCCCACAGTGACACACTTTCTCCAACAAGGCCACACCTACTCCAAGGCCCTGAATCCTAATAGTGCCACTCCCTATGGGCCAAGCATTCAAACACATGAATCAATGGGGCAGGGGGGCGGGGCATACATATTCAAACCACCACAGTGTGGTAGTCCACCTCCATAATTCCTGCACTTGGGAATCTAAGGCAAGAGGATTTGTTTTGAGTTCAAGGCCAGCCTGGGATACATAGTAAACACCAGGCCAGCATAAACTGTGTAACAAGAGTTGGTCAAAAAAGAAAAAAAAATCGAAACCAAGTGAACCGAACATATTATGTTTTTAACAGGTCTTCCATGGCTTAAAAAGCACCGAGGTTGCCAAAACCTTCCGAAAAGCTATCAACAAGAAGGAAGGCATCTGTGCGATTGGCGGCACCTCCGAGCAGTCCAGCGTCGGTACCCAGCACTCTTATTCAGGTAAGCGCTGCTGATGGGTGGGGAGCAGAGGAACAACGTGTGGGCTGAGAGAGTTGAGGATTGGCAAAGGATACAATGGGGAGGGAGAACCCAGGCTGTCTGGGGTTGCAGAGTCAGTATTTAGTATGCAAATCAAAGGGGTAAAAGCAAAGAAGCGAGCCCACCCCCCACACCCCCACACCCCCCCACCCGCGTGCATGGAAACCCATCTTCCCCTGTGGGAGTGGGCCAGTTCCGGGCACAGGACCCAGGAGCTGCCTGAGCCCCAGGGAGCTTATGTACTGAGTGACCTCATTTGCATTTAAAATATGCTTTAAACGCTGCCAAATCTCCTTTAAAAAAACTTTATGGACAAAATTAGCCCTTTTTGAGTCTTCATCTTCAATATCGTGATTATTCTTAACGCCTGCTGAGTGGTCAAAAAAATATTGATCGGGAAAAGAAGTTTTATATTTATTCCAAAGGCTAACATGGAACAGCCCTAATGGACTCTTCTAAGATCCCGGATGCTGTGGTTGTTTAACGTGTCTTAAAGTTCCGTTTTCTAAAGGATGATTCAATGTCAAAGATAAGTTTGTGGCTAGGCACTGTTTGCAGCTGCTAAGACAAAGTTTAGTCTTTCTCATTAAAAATATATTGTGTTTATTAATTCTTTGGGAAATTTATATGAAGTATTTTAACATATACACTCCTCCCCCAGCTCCTCCCATAACAATGGTTCTGTTCCTCTCTCTCATCCCTTTCCACTCTCTTTTGAGATTTCTTCTTCTTTTTCTTTCTCCCACTTTGTCTTGGGAATGGGTCATGGGAATGTGTGTGATTGTCACATCACAGAGAATGGATTCTCCTCCTCCTCCTCCTCAGGCAGTAGCGGGGTTCCATGCACACCTCCCCACTTCTGTGCTGGGATTTTGTCTGCCTCCAGCTTGCGAGGGTCTTCTGCACACTGGCACAATCACTGTATTCATAGGTGCAGCAGTTGTGTCTAGTAAACACTGTTTCCTGGATGTCAGAAACCACCTCTAGCTCTTAGAATTTTTCCACTCCCTCTTCTGAGAACCTGAGACTTGAGGGTAGGGGTGTGACATGTATGCCCCATTTAGGGCCGAGCATTCCACAGTCTCATGTTCTCTGCAGGTTGACCAGTTAGGGAATCTCTGTGTTTCCTGCCATCTACTGGAAGCTCCTCCTAATAAGGATTGAGAGGTGCTCTGATCTACAGTTGTAGCAATATATCCTAAGAACTGGTTTCATACGATGCCCATTTAGCAGAATACTGTGCTCTCTCCTAGGGCCTATGGCCTAATCAGACACAGGTTCTTGGCCTCTTTAACACTACCAGGTATGGGTTCTACCTCATAAAGTGGATCTTAGACCCAATTTTTTAAAGGTAGTTGGTTGCCCCCATAACATCTGTGCCATTATTGTACCCGTGGGCTTAGCTTATCTGTCCAGTTATAGCTTGCGGGGTTCTGAATGTACCCAATCTTATCTAGCCTTGTATTTTTAAGTCTAGGACTTTTCCAAGCTTTGACTGTGTGAAAGTGCGTCATGAATCTGCAGAACAGGGATTCACTCTGCAGCCTTTGACAGTTCAGAATTCCTCTGAGAGACACTTGTTTTCAGTGGCAGACAATTTACAAAACATGGTGCTGAGGAGAAGGCAGAGAGCTTCAGGTTTTACTAAGACCTGTAAGATTAACTCGTTGCAGCTTTGCTTGTAGGAAGGAAGAATCTATCGAAGGTGATTTCACTTCCTAGCCATCTCATTCCTACCCCAGTGATTATCCATGACAAACAGCTTCTAAATCCAAGGGCAATACAGGCAGGATCCTGAGTTTTATACCAAACCACATTTATACTTATACCCACAGAAATACCTATTATTTATCATCATCCAAATATAACATATGCATTTTTTTATTTTGTCCTAGATCTTTAATTGCATCTTTATAACTAGATTCAGTGTCTGGTTCTTAAAGGGCCTCTGATTTTCAAAAGCAGTAAATACAGGATGATAAGATGCTGGCCTGCAGTGTCTCTCTTTGGGCATGAGAATGTGGGGCCCGATGGGAGAATGTCTCTGTCTGGTTTTCATCCTGCGTGTAAGTCATTTCAATTCTTTATCTGTAGAGGAAGAAAAGTATGCCTTCGTCAACTGGATAAACAAAGCCCTGGAGAATGACCCCGACTGCCGGCACGTCATACCCATGAACCCAAACACCGACGATCTCTTCAATGCTGTAGGCGATGGCATAGTTCTTTGGTAAATGAAGGCTCCTCCTTGATTTCCGTAGAATCTCCCTTTTTGGTATAGCAGCAGCTAAGTGTATTTGCTGTAGGCCATTTCTTTTGAAGCTCACACATGAGTAGAGTTGCCTTAAATGGAATCCACTTGATAGGGTACAGGGGAGTAAACTGACCCCAGAAGCTAATTGTAGTGAAATCCATAAAACTACTGTTGGTTCAGTGGAGAGAAGTAAATATGAACTTTGTAAACAGAGACACCGCACTTAATCTAGGGACGGGAGTGGGGGGGACGAGCCACTCTGCTTCTTCCAAACGTGACCTACCCCGATGTCAGATAGACTGGCGAAAGGAGACAGAGCCCTGGGAGTTCATTTTAAATATACATGGATGTGCACATAGACACACACACATGTGCACATGCACACACGGCAACGTTATGAGAATACAAGTTCAAAAGTAACTGTAAAAGATAGTTGACTGAAAACTGATTTCTCACTAAAAGGAAATCGTTACTCACATTTTCCAGTTTTCTTTTTTGATTTGCTTTCTGGGGGATGGTGAGATTGGTCAGTAGTTTAAGGCACCTTCCACCAGGCCTGAGGACCTGAATTCAACCTCAGGAGGAGAGAACTGGCCCTTGCAAGGTGTCCTCTGACTTCTACACAAGCACAGTGAGATGCGCTACTCTCTCTCTCTCTTACACACACACACACACACACACACACACACACACACACATCAATAAGTAAAATTGTTTAAATGTTTTTGGTTTTGTTCCTCTGGCACGTTTTTGCCCTAGCATGTCAAACTCAGGGCCTCCCACCCCCTGAGCCACATTCCAGCCTCCATTTTGCTCCTTTACAATGTTGAGACAGGGTCTCAATAAGGTGGTTGGGTTGGCCTTGAACCTCTTCTCTCAGACCTTGGACTTGTGATCCTCCTGCCTCAGCTTCCTGAGTAGCTAAGATTATGTCCTAACCCACCAAGGCTGCCTGCCTTTTGGAGATTTGTTTTCTATGCTCTCATTTTTTTTAATAAATAAAATAAAACAAAATGGAGGTTATTAAGGGAAAATTTTTTTTTAAGATTTATTTTATTTTATTATATGTAAGTACACTGTAGCTGTCCTCAGACACTCCAGAAGAGGGAGCCAGATCTCGTTACGGATGGTTGTGAGCCACCATGTGGTTGCTGGGATTTGAACTTATCACCTTCAGAAGAGCAGTCGGGTGCTCTTACCCGCTGAGCCATCTCACCAGCCCCCCCCCTTTTTTTTTTTTTTTTAAGGGAAATTTTTTATGCCCTGTTGAGGGCTAAACAAAGAATACCTTGGACAAAATCAGTTTTTCATAAACAGCAATTGCTTGCTCTAGATGCCTGATCACTGTCCTGGATACTTAAGTGAGGAAAACTCATCGCACATTGATCAAACGACTGCAGAATGTTAGGATGAGCCACTATGTGTTTAGTTAAAGGTATTGATCAGGTGTCAAATAGAAATGTAGACCTATAAACCCAGAAAGAGAGCAACAATTTCTTGAATATAGTGGAGACACATGTAAGGCTGAGACAGTCATGGGAGATCTGTTTTAATCACCCACTGAGTATTCAATAATGTTTTAAGGGAGTGGTTCTCAACCTGTGGGTCATGACCTTTGGGGGTCACATATCAGATATTTACATTATGATCCATAAACATAGAAAAATTATAGTTATAAAGTAGCGATGAAATGATTTTATGGTTGGGGGGGTCGCCACAACATGAGGCACTGTACTGAAGG
This sequence comes from Mus minutoides, assembly GCA_902729485.2. Classification (NCBI taxonomy): domain Eukaryota; kingdom Metazoa; phylum Chordata; class Mammalia; order Rodentia; family Muridae; genus Mus; species Mus minutoides. The sequence goes on from LR750080.1 coordinate 739,997, forward strand.
GTCGACAGCATTAGGAAGGTTGAGGGCCACTCTTCTAATGGAACCAGGGCACTTTTACAGCTTAGGTGAGTGAAGCAAGCGGAACCTCTCTTCTTACCCCAGTGCATCGAGATAGCCTCATGAACACTGCTGGCGAATCTAACCACAGCAGTATAACTCTCATACACAATGTATGAAGAATATGTTGCTGGCATGTTCAGTCAGGGTCCTGCTCGAATTTAAAATCAAACCCCACGGAATTCTGTTACTCAGAGGGCTGCTTTCTTTAATTTGACTCCTTCTCTTCTAGTAAAATGATCAACCTGTCCGTGCCAGACACAATTGACGAGAGAACGATCAACAAGAAAAAGCTCACACCATTCACCATTCAGGTGGGTCTCCCGACTGCTCCCCAAGGGTGGCACTGGCCCGGTGTGAATGAACATCATCATAGCAGAGTCAGCTAACTCTTCATTCCCCACACCTAGTAGGCCTTGGCCGATGGTGTCTTACAACCAGGGGATAGAAGGACACATCTGTGTCTTATGTTTTATTGGTATGGCAGTCAAGAAAGGAGGCTGGCGTGTGTTAGTAGCTGGGTTTGTTTCTGCCACTTAAGAATCAAATTCATATTGGCTGAAATTGTAACTCGAGGTTTTCTTACCAGTTTGTTCTTGAGCTGGTGCCAAATGCATAGCCTTAGTTGAAAAGAAAAGCCTTTCTAGGCAAGGAAGAGGATGAAAACCAGGAAATGATCTGGAGGCCTCCATGGTACTGTTGACGCAGCCCAGAGTGGAATAAATGCAACCTGCTTCTAGCCCTCCATTTGTTGATTAACCCAAATAGTTACTAGCAGGAAATTTTCTATCTTATGTTCCAATATTTTAACATTATTCTAATTCCGTAGCTCAGGAATCATATCAAATACCTCAAATCATGAATAATACATTCATTATCTCTTGTTTGGACACAAGCAACCCTGTGTACTTTTAAAATGGAAGTGAAACCAAGCTGGGCACAGTAATTGAACATATGGGAATGCTCTTAATGGTATATTTACTCATAAACTTGGCTATAATAGAAAGTGTATTTTTATTCACTATTTTTTAATGGTCAGCAAGGGCTTTCTGGTGGAGTTTGTTTGTTATTAATTTCTCATACAAACAAAAAAGCTTGTCTACTTCTCTGACACTTACCTCTTCCTGCATGGGACCAAAATAAGACACAGAGACTGAGAACACTCCAACTATTCCAGCTGTGTCTAAGTTACAGTAGATGCCAGGTTAGTACAGCATCCTGGAGCCTCAGGCCTGTGTGCATATGCAGGCTTTCTAGTTATCATGGTGGAGACTCAGGAACTTGTTCTGTTAAAAAACCATCCATCTTTTCTGGGAATTAGATTTATATCATTTTTTTTTCTTTCCATGAGATTACATTTGCAAATCAAAAGGTTATTGTGTTGTTCTTTTTTATGACCCTAATTTACATCAACAATTGTCTTCTTAGCCATAGGCCATGACAGGACAATGACTTCCTCCAGCTAATGGAGGCTCTGAGTGTAAAGGCTTCATCAGAGTGCAAAATAGAAGAGCATAAGATTCATTAATCTCACGCCAGAATGAGTCTTCCACACTGGGTACTGGTTTGATTGGGTAGGCCACTGCCTTAGCTTAGTACCGTGGGCTATTAGATCTTTTCCCATTATTATTTTACTGCTTTTTCTGAGTGTTAAGACTAGTGCAGACCTTGCCTCTGGGTCTGTGACCATTCCAGAAGGACAACATCACTGCTGATGCTAATCAGGAATCATTTGGCACTGGCAAAGTGAAGGGACTAAGCTTGCATACTTTTTCTCCCTCAGGAAAACTTGAACTTGGCTCTGAACTCTGCCTCAGCCATCGGGTGCCACGTGGTTAATATAGGGGCCGAGGACCTGAAGGAGGGCAAGCCTTACCTGGTCCTGGGACTTTTGTGGCAAGTCATCAAGATCGGGTTGTTTGCTGACATTGAACTCAGCAGAAATGAAGGTAAGGGAAAGTGTCAGAGGTGGTGACTAGCACGGCTTTCTAACACTGTGTGTGCTGGTGGCTGGAGGAGGACATTAGGTATTCTCCAGCTGAGAAAACCACTCAGTTACATTGAGTCCTTGGTATTAAAGTAGTAGACCCTATACATGAAACCAGACTTTTAAGATGACAATGCAAAGGCTTTTAGAGACCACAGACTAGCAGTAATGCTTTAGAATATATAGCTCCATGTGCCTGGAACCTCAATACCAGCAGCTGCGTCCCAGCACACACTGTCTACAGAGGCTTCACAGCAAGCAAGACAAGTTTTATTTTGTGATACCAATCATATTCAAATACTTTGGCATATGCACCAGTTTGGGAGAGATTGGTCTATAGTTTATCTAGACAATCAAGGAAGTTGTAGGTTGCCTTTATACAGGGTGGGTGAGTCTAGAGTCCTAGGGCTACAGTTGATCCTATTATAGCCCATGCCAATAGTTTTCCAAAAAGTGGATTTCTAGGTACACTTAACACCCAAAGAAAAGAGAACAAAGTAACTGTAAGTTGATGAGACATTAATTTGCTTGATTAATCACATCACTATTCCAGTGTGATCAGTACACAAATATACCTTAAATACATACAGTATACATTTAGATATACAGTACATATTATACGCCTTAAATATAAAATACATTTAGAAAAAAATATTGGAAAATTACACATAGAGCTTTGAAATTCTGAACTGAAGCCAGGCCTGCTGGCGTCAACCTACAATCTCGGCTCCTTGGGAGGCTGAGGCAGGATAATCACAGCCTTAACCCCTGCCTTGACTTTTGAGTTAATTCAAGGCCAATCTGAGCTACTAAATAAGACCCTGACTCTGTGTGTGTGTGTGTGTGTGTGTGTGTGTGTGTGTGTGTGTGTGTGTGTGTGTGTGTGTGTGTGTGTGTGTGTGTGTGTGTGTGTGTGTGTGTGTGTGTGTGTGTGTGTGTGTGTGTGTGTGTGTGTGTGTGTGTGTGTGTGTGTGTGTGTATGTGTGTGTGTGTGTGTGTGTGTGTGTGTGCAGGGCCATATATTCAAATCCCTAGTGCTGTGGCAAAAAAAAAATACAGGGAAAATTTCTAAAGAATATATGTAAGCAATGATAGTCCAATTGAGTGGACAGGCGTGTTTCTTAATTAGAGCCACACAAGTCAAACATTACCTTCAGGCACAAACCTCACAACTCTGAAATCTGTAGCTAAATTATAATCTATATGCAGTTATACATATTTAAGTTTTAATATTAATTTCTAGACTTATTCTATGCATATCAATGTTTTGTAGATATGTATACTACATGCATGCCTGGTGCCTCTGGAGACCAGAAGGCAGTGTTTGGTCCCCTGAGAGTGGAGTGACAGATGGTTGAGAGTCATCATGTGGAGGCTGGGGATTCAGCCCAGACCCTCTGGAAGAGCAGCCAGCTTCTTAGCTGCTGAGCCATCTCTCCAGACCTAGCTATCCATAGTTTTAAATTTCTGTGTTTTAGCTATAATAAACAGTGAAAATGTTGAGCTATCACTTTAAAACCAAAATACTAAGCATTATATTAAAAAAAAAAAACCAAAAATCCCCAAAATAGCAAATAGGAATCTTGAAACCCAAGAGGAAGAATATTGATTTGCAAAATTGAATCAACTGAATTTAAACCCAACGAAGCAAAAAAATATTTATTCATCTGGGGAAACATAGAGGAATGTTGACTGCATTGTTGAGTTCCTATAATTATACAAGTAAGCATTTGGATTATAAAACACCAATGGGAATAGAAAAGAGAACATTATCGTGATTGCCCAATCGATCTCTCAGAAGCAGGTGTGTCATTGTGATATCAACTGAGGTCCAATGGACCCAACAGAGCACTTCCAGCAAGTTGCCATGGGTATCCTTATGCTGAAATGCATGTTCTTAGGCAAACACTTGAGATTCCTTGGTGCCTTGTCTTTTCTAATTAAAGAAAAAAATGGGAATAATGAGTTAGCTCACAATAGTGTATCACTTTTAGAAAGTATTAGTGAGTTGTTTATTTTATGGGAAGGACTTTAAGACATCACATCCGAAGGGACGATGCTGCTCTTTGGTCTTCTAACAAGGATCCATGTCTGGGAAGACAAATGCCACCCCCAACATCCTAGTATTTATTTTGGATCAACTTTTTGTACCTCTTCAGCTCTGATTGCTCTTTTGAGAGAAGGAGAGAGCCTAGAGGATTTGATGAAGTTGTCTCCTGAAGAACTCCTGCTGCGGTGGGCTAACTACCACCTAGAAAACGCAGGCTGCACCAAAATCACCAACTTCAGCACCGACATCAAGGTAGGAGAACACCACTGACCATGCCTACTGCAGTGGAGGGAATTCTCGGAGGTAGTGGGGAAAGCACGCATGCTGGGTCTTGTGTCGCAGCACCCTAGGTAGCAGGGAAAGCATCCGTGCTGGGTCTTGTGTTGCAGCACCCTAGGCTTGGTGTGGCCCTGTTTGTAGCCACTTTTAAGGGTTAATGTGCAGCTCTAGGTCTGGGCCACACACACAAACACACACACACACACACACACACACACACACACACACACACACATGTCCACCCAGAGCCCTGGTGCAGCTTCAAAGGGAGATGAGTCTTGCTTTGAGTTTCAGTGGTAGGAAGCTGATCAGCCAGAAAGCCGGATGGTACAAGAGAAAATCCTACTTTTAAGGTAAAGAGGGTATATGTAGAGGACAGAGAGATGGCTCTCAGTGGTTAACAGCTTGTTGTGCAATTATGGGGACCAGAATTTAGATCCCAGCATCCACATAGTAAGCCTAGCATCCCGCAAAACCTTTTTAACTCCATCTACAAGAGATCTAGTGCCCCATTTGGCTTCCATGTATGAACAAGAAAGTACACATACATGTGCATACAACATGCAGATGTATGCACATGTATATACACACATGCAAATAAATCTTAAGACGATAAAGTGTATGACAGATTTTAGTGTCTCTGGTTTTATAAAGGGTACCATCTTAGAGGGTTTCCTTTTAAAATGTTGTCTTTCTGTTTACTGATAATAGTAAGCCCAGTGCTTGTTCCATGTCAGATATTGGCCTAAGCACTTTTATAAGTGCGTGATTGACTCGCTGCATCCTGACCCCAGGCTCTAAAGTAAGGATTTCATAAGTAAGAAAACAAATAAGAAATCTATAAAAGAATAGCCAGGAATGCAGACACGTGACCTTCAGATTTATGAAAAATTCTGTACTAAGGTGATAGGGAACAGCTGTAACCAGTGACAGATGGACCAGGCTGAAACACAACTAAGGAGTAGCTAAGATGCACGAAAGATCGGTCTCCATAGCAACAGGGTGATGTGCAGGAACACCAGCATTAGGAAAGATTTCAGTGTCCACTCTCTCAAACACAATGAGCCAGAGAAAGGTCACATGACCTGCCAAGAGTGCACCAGGCCTATCACTCAGCAACAACAAACTCTGGCTGCTGCACCATATGAATGGATCTGGTGGCATTTAGAACTCTGCGTATGTCAGGCACAGGGCCAATCAGGATAAAGCATGTATCTGAGAAGACACCTCCCCCCCCACCCCGCCCCAATTCCTGGGGAGCTCTGCTAAGCACACTTCCAGTGATTATCAACAGTCTCTCAGCAGCACCAGCCAATATGGGGCTTAGAGGAGCCAGACAGATGGCATTTCCATGTGTGTTCAATAGTTTTGCCCTGTCATGGTTGGAAAACTATGCACCCAGAATTATGATCTCAGCCATAAATGGGTCTGATTTGCTCTCACTAAAGGGCCACATCCTTAAAGTAATTAACCATTTAGACTTTGGGAAGGTCAGTAGGGCTCTTACGCAGTACGTGTGCCCTGTGTGTATGTAGAGGGGGCGGCTTTAGCACATGTATCTGGGGTGTGTATCCAGGTTAAAAATAGTGCATCTCCTGAGCTTTCAGTATTTAAACTAAATTAAAAGGCTTTTAACTATCGTAGCAAATGAAGTAAAATTCTGTATGCTTCCATTGACTGAGAGTAAATTTGTATTTTTTAAGATCATGATTGTGGAAATTCTATTTGTCAATAAGCATATTAAAGGGTCCAATAAGACTTCAGAATTCAGATCCGTTTCAATTCATTATAAACCAGGCTCACTGTGTTTTCTAATTTCTAAAGAAACATGAAATGGTGATATACCATGGTGATATACCATGGTGATATTTCCCCTTTTACTAAAAGACTACTTATTCCCTGTAATCCCAATACTTGGGAGACTTCATTCCAATCCATGGGAGGAGACTCTTAAGTTCAAGGCCAACCCACTCATGGTTCTTGATGAAGCCCCATCACAAAAAGTGGGGTGGGGATCAAGATGGCTCAATGGATGGATACTTGCTGTTAAGCCTGATGACCTGAGTACAATCCCTAGGCCCCACATGGTGGAAGGAGAGAGCGGATTCCTGGCAGTTGTCTTCTGACAACTCCTCCCATGTCTTCATGATCCTTCCACAAAGACACCTAAAGAAATTGCAATTTGAAGAGAACAGTCTTCTTGCTAATGTCTCAGTTGTCTGTCTTTGAAATCTCTTCTGTTGCTGACTGTCTGTTTGAATGTGTTTTTAAACCGTGCTTCCTTTCTCTGTCACTTTCTTTTTTTAACTAAACCTTAGCTGGCTGACTTCTACAGCAGTGTAAAGGTATAGAGACATTTTCCTGTATACAACTTTACTCGTGTAAATAAGTTGTTCTTCTCCCCACCCCAAGGACAACAAAATCTTTGTGTTGTCTATTATGTATATATATTTTTAATTGTTAGACTCCTTTGTGGAGTCCACAAATACAGCATGCAACTGGATGGAGGGAACCTTCTAGTTGAGTGAATGTTTCTAGGTCAGTTAATTGCTATATATATTCCTAAAGGACAGGAGTAAGAAATCCGATGTTTGCTTTTAGGAAGTGATTGTTATGTTAAGTGTGCAATCAGCCCCACTGTTTTGATTTTGCGATTTCTTAACTTTTCCTCAGGACTCCAAAGCTTATTACCACCTGCTCGAGCAAGTGGCTCCAAAAGGAGATGAAGAAGGGATCCCGGCTGTTGTGATTGACATGTCAGGACTGAGGGTAAGGCTGTACCTGTTGTCTTCAGAGAACACCATGCTTTCTTGGTGTTGACTGTCCCTTTGTGCCACCTTGTCCCCTGTTCTGCTTAAGTGTTTACTAAACTATTGAATAATGCCAGCAGTTTTTTATACTAATTATAGAAAACTAAATCTGGAAATAAAACACCAGGATAAGAAATGGATACTAACAAAGTACCATGTAGCACACTGAGTACTTCTTTCTATCCCTATCATTTCAAAGGCTCAACAACACCAACCTGGGTCTAAAGATTAGAACATCCGTTCTTATATACTTAGTATCTTTTATTTTCAATTGATGCATAATAACCACTAATTTAGCTAATATGTATATATTAGCTAGCTTTCAATTGCTATGGTAGAACACTGTGACTAAAAGCAACTTGGGGAGAAAAGGGTTTATTTGGCTTACCTCGGCTTACCATTTCCATTCATACTCATTGTAGAGGAAGAGGGCAGAAACTGAAGCGGAAGGCATGGAAGAATGTTGCTTACTGGCTTGCTCAACCTGCTTTCCTTGCCAGCCGTCACAGCCACCTACCTAGGAGTGGCATTTTCCCCAGTGCACTGGGCTCTCCCACATTGATCATTATCTAGAAAATACTCTACAGATTTGCCTACAGGCCAATCCCATGTAGGCGTTTTCTTAGTTGTGACTCCTCTTCTCGGATGATGTGAGCTTGTGTCAAGCTAACAAAGAACTGAAACTGACCTTGTGCCTGGGGTGGTGATTGAGTCACAAGAAAATTCACCAGATTTTGTTGTTAGTGTTTGTTTCCATTCGTTTACGTTTCACAGTCTCTAGGAGAAAACCCTGGCTTTCACACATGTAGGCAAGCCCTCCACCGCTAACTCACTGCTCACAACCCCCAGTTTTACCATCCCATGTAACGCCAATCTTCAACACAGTGCCTTGTTTCTAAACATGCCTCATTTAAAGTCATTGGGATCGAATCCAATGAGTTATTATTGAAGTGAAGTTACCTCCAATAGGAGAAATGAAGTAAAAGCAAATAAAAAATGTTGTTCATGAGACCACATTGCTACTACTGCTGAGGACGAAGGAGTAGCTCTAACGTCAGCCTGTGCTTTGTGAAAGTTGGTGCTTCCATAGACTTTACATAGACTGGAGCATCATCTAAGATATTTTGGTCTTGTTTTAGAGTCTGATTACACATGACTTGGGAATTGTCCTAACTTATTTGAGCATGCGCTGCAGTCTTCAACCTGCAATTTGCCGAAGCCAAGTTATTATGGTATATTTACCACTGGCAGTACGGAGGTTGATAATTACTTTGGATTTTAACCAACCTAATGTGGGGAAAAATAACTGTATAAATCAGATGTTCTTAATTTATGACTGCAAATGTCTGCTATGAATTAGAAATAGGAATATAAATTATTCCTTTTTATTAAACGTTTTAACAGCGCGAATTCTCATGAAGTCTGTGCAAAATAAACTATAACATAAAGAAGCTTAACTGCTGAAATAATTGAATCAATGCAAATGATAAGATGTCGGGTTTTCCTGCATTTCTTTTCAAAAGGGCAATCTCATCTGAACTTGTTTACTGAGGAGGGGATCCTGGCGTTAGTTACAGATCCTGTGACTCTGTGACTTGAGTGCATGTGGTATGTGTAATAGTGAGCTGTGGTGAGGTATCTGCCTGTGGTAGGCACTCACTCGGCACACTAATGAGATCTTATCTATTTCTCATGTTATGCCTGCTCACACGCACATGGATCCTTGACCCGGGCCTTTTGACATCCTTTTTGTTGCAGGAGAAGGATGACATCCAGAGGGCAGAGTGCATGCTGCAACAGGCGGAGAGGCTGGGCTGCCGGCAGTTTGTCACAGCTACTGATGTTGTCCGAGGGAACCCCAAGTTGAACCTGGCCTTCATTGCCAACCTCTTTAACAAATACCCTGCCTTACACAAACCAGAGAACCAGGACATTGACTGGGGGGCTCTCGAAGGTAACTATAATGTTGCTGCTTAGGATGTTCGGGAGAAACTTCTGAGAGCGCTGGTTCAATGGCAATTCAAAATCAGGCCCGAAGCAAACACAGAGCCATCACACACACAGGCAGGGCCATCAATTCTCCAATATACAACAAGTAGAATGAATGAATCAAGTCAGTTATAGCCAAGCAGCAATAATCAAACGCAATTATATCACATCCATTATATATAGGCATCATCTGCTGTTAACTGTTTTAGGGAAGATATCGTGTTGAATTATTGGATAAAATAAACTCTAAGCTCCAGAATCCTAGTATATATACTTAATGGACTGTGTTAATTCCTAGAGGCTAGAAATGCCCTCCATTCACCATGAGAAGTGATATTTAACTTATACTAGGTGATGGTAGCTCAAGATTCACTTTTAATTTTTGTCTTTCCCGGGTCATTAGGACACAGGAAAGCATTTTAAAGCAGAATTGTGACAGTCATATTTTACAAATGAAAGCCCTAATATCAGCCACACACAGCATGTAACCAGTCAGCTCAGCTTTATTTACTGATCCTTTTAAAAACATGAGCTGATCTCTACATCAATATAAAGATAAAGGAAAGATTAATATTGAATGGATTTTATTAACTCAAGAAAGTCCATGTTGTTTTTCTGTAAAACCCTTTTAATAGTGCCTTGCTAGAGTTATTGACACAGTATCGGTCCATATCCAAGCCTGCTGCTTTGGATAAGTGAAGGTTTAGTGGTTTTATGTTCTGATCTTGAATCTGTGCATCAAGCCAACTAGTCAGGCAATCCATTTCTAGCTACCACTCTGGTGCCACAGTTCAGACTTTCCCAATAAGCACATAAAAGCTGAACTGAATCCTCCTCCTGCCTCCCCATTCCTTCCCCAGTTCCTGCCTCTTGTACGCTCTGTTACTAAATTAGTAACTCTCATTTCAATCCATTGTTGAATTTTGTTCTGTTGTGTTTTGATTTTGGTCACCAAAACTAATGGTCTTGAGTTCTACTAAGATTTTTTTTGCCCTTCACTCTTTATCATGTAAACAAATGATACCAATAATTCTTCATTCAAAATGTCTTCTAGACTGTTTTCCCTTTCTGTTCTTCTGGACTCACATTGTCTCGTGCATCAATTATCTTAGTAGGTCTTAGGGACCTTCCCTCCATTCATCAAATGGTTAAGTGTAGGACCCCTTCTGCATGTTTAATATAAATGCATATCATCACCCCTCAGTAATTCTGCACACCGCTGCCAGGCGCATCTGGCATAGCTTTCATTGTACCTCTGCCTTGCTCAGGAATTTATTATAGCAATCAAGCAACAGAACCTGCAATGGCTGGCACTGTGGAATACATCACTGTAAATCTGCTACCATGCACACAGAGATTCCTGGTCCTGGCTGCAGCCTCTATAGACAGTCTTGGCTCTGCGGCTACAGCGCGCAGACCCCTGACGCATCGCTTTTCAGTGTTCTGAGTGGAGAGTGTGCCTACTGCTCCCTCTGAGCTCATGTTTACACTCTTGCTACTCATGTCTTAAGGTCTTCCAAAATGCTCTACCCTCCCCTCATTCCTACTTGGCTTTTTGGCCCCAGGAAGTGAAGTGCAACTCTACACTTCCAAATCTGGGCTATGTTCTTCCCCGTCTCACTGAGAACAGCAAACAAGCCTGCCTCCTCCCTCAGCATATCCAGCTGGCTCTGTGGAGCCTCCTGGGTGCCTCCAAATCTTGTTCGATGCTATCGAATTGCTTGTAGAAATTAAATGGGGAAAACTAGCAGATCATCAGCCCACCTCTATAGTCTCTGTTTTATTTCATATCTTTCATCTGTATTGCATCTACTGTAGATAAACTTAGATCATTAAATAAGCCCTGTTGTAGGTTATGTATTAACTAGTCTTCACTAACCTAGGTGAGACGAGGGAAGAGCGGACGTTCAGGAACTGGATGAACTCCCTGGGAGTTAACCCTCGAGTCAATCATTTGTACAGGTAAGAAGGATTGGGAGCTCATCCTTCATGTGAAACACGGAGACACGGAAAGAACATGGGATCCCACACACCATACCACTGTGGTATGTGTTTTCTTCCCAGATGTGTATATTGGTGGGATACAGAAGTGCCACAGGACCTGCTCTGCCGAGGAGCTCACTTCTGTGCCTCAGCCATCACTGTCTTTAATATGAAAATTCTACCTTTGCAAAGTAACAAACTTGCTGGGTATCATAAGCTCATGATCCTCTCAGGAGCAGGCAAGACAGAGAAGTGTTTTGCCTCCTGTGTTGTGCCGTTGCTAAAGCCATGTTTTTTTTCCTGACTAAAGGCAGGTTTTGTCCATGAAAGGGACATAGCTGGTCACTGAAGAGGGTAAACCTCTCTCTGAATCACAATTTCCACATCTTTAAAGGTGGAGCTACTCCTACCACATTTCTAGGGTCCCTAGGAAGGTTGCTGGAACTAAGCGCTCACTTGCTCTAGACTGTGATCACAATGTTGGGTCTCTGAGAATTGTGTGTGTTTTGTTTTGTTTAGCGACTTATCGGATGCCTTAGTCATCTTCCAGCTCTATGAAAAGATCAAAGTCCCTGTTGACTGGAGCAGAGTAAACAAGCCTCCATACCCCAAGCTGGGGGGCAATATGAAAAAGGTAAACACCATGATTTTCCTGATGGGCTGTGAGGCAGGTCAGCAGCATTAGCCTGCAAAAGCTCTTTGTGAGCGCACTACCAGGTGGCCAGGCTTTTTTGCATGTTCAGCAGGTATTAACCGCAGCAGGCAGAGACCTTAGGAAGGCTTCCATCACAGTGAACCTGTCATTGCAATTGATTGCTTATTTATAATTCATGTTGCATGTCTCTATGCATTATCATGAAATTTTTCCAATTAAGGTAATTAGAGAGAGCAAAGCCACAGGGTCTCCTCCCACCCAGCAAGATCTTCATTCGAATTTACTAAAGACCTGGGGCTTCCTGCTCACTGCCTGGCTGGTACTGTTTGCCTACTGTCTACACAGTGGAAGCATTGTTTTGTAGCTATAGGGTTGGCACTGTCACTTCTCACCGCTCTTCATCTCTGTGGTTGTTTTTATAGTTATTTATTTATTTATTTATTTAGTGTGTGTGTGTGTGGTCATGCATGTGTGGAGATGCATGCAAACATACACATGTGTTATAGCATGCATGTAGAGGTGAAAGCACACCTTGCAGGGATCAGTTCTCTCCTACCATGCATGTTCCAAGACTCGAACCCAGGTTGTCAGACTCAGTACAAGTCCCCTTACCTGCTGAGCTATCTCACTCGCCTTCTGTGGTCCATAATGATCTACAAGTAGCCACAGGCCTATCTGCCTACATGCCTATCCACTATGTGTACCTAAGACAAAGAACATAGATTTTTTTCCTATCTATCTCTAAAAGTCTAGCTATTTTAAAAAATATCACAGACAAATCACTGAGGCTGGCTTGCTATGTACTGCAAAGGCTCATGGAAGTGCTCATGCTAATAAGTTCCTTCTAGTTTTAACTAATATAAATCATAGTAGTACAGAACCAGTTGTTATTTGAGATTACACAGGTCTGACATCATTTGTCTTACTTTGTATCTTTATTTTGATCATTCTTTGATACTTATCATAACCAAGGTGATGCCCGAGCTGTTTTCTTTCTGCCTCACTCACAGCTGGAGAACTGTAATTATGCAGTGGATCTGGGGAAGAATCAAGCTAAATTCTCCCTGGTTGGCATCGCAGGACAAGACCTCAATGAAGGAAACCACACTCTCACCCTGGCATTGGTTTGGCAGCTCATGAGAAGGTAACGTGAAGCACAGGATGGATGAAATTTTAGTGGCTGGGTCATTTATCTAGAAACATACTAGAAATTTCCAGGAAAAGGGATTTAACTTAGTGAAACAATAACTTAAGTTAGATTTAGTAACCAAGGAAGTGCCTTTTGGTTTTCTGCTACATTTTTTTCTTTTAATTTTTAGTTTTTGTTTGAGTTCTTATGAAAATCTATTGTTAGGTTCATTAGTATTTTAGATTATTAATTCATCTGAATGAATCATACTTGTATCTTATTACAGAGCGACCTTCTCTGTGCCTGGTCATGTTCTTTGTTCTGAACATTTCTCACTGGCATTGATATAGTCACAACTTCTCCTGACTGGCATATCTTTTCTCATCCTCGTACCTTTGACTAACTTCTATCAACACAGTAAATTATTTTCATATAGGTTTAAATCTCCACCTTAGATCTTTTTTCTTATATCTGGAATCTTTGTAATAGTATGGGTCTATTGAGAATGAATTGTTTCAGTTTATGTAAGCCAGAAAAGGCCTTAATTTCTTTATATTATTATTTATATATTTCTATATGTTATTGAAATATATTTTCTCAGGATGTAGAATTCTATGTTAATGTATTTTTCTTTTAGTACTTGGAAAATAGCGCTCGTTGTTTTCTTACATACGTGTTAACAGCAGAACACTTGTTATCCTCATCTTTTCTCCTCTGTGTGTAATATGAGCCCACCCCCAACCCCCTCAGGGCTCTTTTAAGATTTCTCCTTATCATGGGTTAAAATAATTTGATTATGTATGCTGTGCAAAGTTATTTCTTATATTTGAAAGTCCTTGAATTATTGGGTGGTATGGGTTTAAACTTTACATCAAACTTTTAGATTTTAATTTAAGTATTTGTTCTGAATTCACCCCCACCATTGCTCAGGAAACCCTGAGTGCACACTAACTCATTTGAGGGCTGTGCGCTGATTGCCTTTAATTTCTGTTACATTTTGGGAGATACAGGCTGATGTGTCTATAACTTAGTCTCTTTTTTCTCTCTTGCATACTACCATGTTTCATTAACTCCATTTAGTGTATGTGTATATATACACACTTGAATATATATTGATTTCTATATGATAGTGTCTACATCCGGAAGTGTTGAATCATTTTTTTCTTTTATTTCCAACCTCACATCTTCTGCCTGCCTTGTTGATCATATGGATATAGTTGTGGTGACTTCTTTTCTACTCCATTTCTACTGATTCACTTTTATCTTCGATACAAGCCCTATGTTCTCACTCCTTTGCATGTTGCTTGTTTTTCTAATCACATGCCAAACATTCTAAGGCTTACCGTGCTCCGTACTCGATACTTCTCCATGCCCTTAACAGTTTGTGATTTTTGTTCTGGGATGGAGTTAGGTTCAACCCAGTTTCAATCTTTCCAGGCTTGCCTGAAGCTTCCCCCTCCAGCGCTCGTTCGCTGCGTGTTAATGAGATGCTTAGCTAAGTGTGTTAGATGACGACCTGTGTGCTATTCTTTCCTTTCAGCTGGTAGAAACCAAATGATTTCAAGCCCCATGTGAGCTTCCAGGGGGTGTTCTAGATGTTCTTCCCCCAGCCTCACATGCATGGCTCAATTCCTCCACCTCCAAAAAGTCCCACAGTCTTCCCAAAGTGCATAAGCAGCTGAGGCCAATGC
>LR750080.1:755126-785670 GCA_902729485.2 Mus minutoides
GGGAGGGGGGGGACAAGCCATTCTGCTTCTTCCAAACGTGACCTACCCCGATGTCAGATACACTGGCGAAAGGAGACAGAGCCCTGGGAGTTCATTTTAAATATACATGGATGTGCACATAGACACACACACATGTGCACATGCACACACGGCAACGTTATGAGAATACAAGTTCAAAAGATAGTCGACTGAAAACTGATTTCTCACTAAAAGGAAATCGTTACTCACATTTTCCAGTTTTCTTTTTTTATTTGCTTTCTGGGGGATGGTGAGATTGGTCAGTAGTTTAAGGCACCTTCCACCAGGCCTGAGGACCTGAATTCAACCTCAGGAGGAGAGAACTGGCTCTTGCAAGGTGTCCTCTGACTTCTACACAAGCACAGTGAGATGCGCTACTCTCTCTCTCTCTTACACACACACACACACACACACACACACACACACACACACACATCAATAAGTAAAATTGTTTAAATGTTTTTGGTTTTGTTCCTTTGGTACGTTTTTGCCCTAGCATGTCAAACTCAGGGCCTCCCACCCTCTGAGCCACATTCCAGCCTCCATTTTGCTCCTTTAAAATGTTGAGACAGGGTCTCAATAAGGTGGTTGGGTTGGCCTTGACCCTCTTCTCTCAGACCTTGGACTTGTGATCCTCCTGCTCAGCCTCCTGAGTAGCTAAGATTATGTCCTAACCCACCAAGGCTGCCTGCCTTTTGGAGATTTGTTTTCTATGCTCTCATTTTTTTTAATAAATAAAATAAAACAAAATGGAGGTTATTAAGGGAAATTTTTTATGCCCTGTTGAGGGCTAAACAAAGAATACCTTGGACAAAATCAGTTTTTCATAAACAGCAATTGCTTGCTCTAGATGCCTGATCACTGTCCTGGATACTTAAGTGAGGAAAACTCATCGCACATTGATCAAACGACTGCAGAATGTTAGGATGAGCCACTATGTGTTTAGTTAAAGGTATTGATCAGGTGTCAAATAGAAATGTAGACCTATAAACCCAGAAAGCGAGCAACAATTTCTTGCATATAGTGGAGACACATGTAAGGCTGAGACAGTCATGGGGGAATCTGTTTTAATCACCCACTGAGTATTCAATAATGTTTTAAGGGAGTGGTTCTCAACCTGTGGGTCATGACCTTTGGGGGTCACATATCAGATATTTACATTATGATCCATAAATATAGAAAAATTATAGTTATGAAGTAGCGATGAAATGATTTTATGGTTGGGGGGGTCGCCACAACATGAGGCACTGTACTGAAGGGTCGACAGCATTAGGAAGGTTGAGGGCCATTCTTCTAATGGAAACAGGGCACTTTTACAGCTTAAGTGAGCGAAGCAAGCGGAACCTCTCTTCTTACCCCAGTGCATCGAGATAGCCTCATGAACACTGCTGGCGAATCTAACCACAGCAGTATAACTCTCATACACCATGTATGAAGAATATGTTGCTGGCATGTTCAGTCAGGGTCCTGCTCGAATTTAAAATCAAACCCCACGGAATTCTGTTACTCAGAGGGCTGCTTTCTTTAATTCGACTCCTTCTCTTCTAGTAAAATGATCAACCTGTCCGTGCCAGACACAATTGACGAGAGAACGATCAACAAGAAAAAGCTCACACCGTTCACCATTCAGGTGGGTCTCCCGACTGCTCCCCAAGGGTGGCACTGGCCCGGTGTGAATGAACATCATCATAGCAGAGTCAGCTAACTCTTCATTCCCCACACCTAGTAGGCCTTGGCCGATGGTGTCTTACAGCCAGGGGATAGAAGGACACATCTGTGTCTTATGTTTTATTGGTATGGCAGTCAAGAAAGGAGGCTGGCGTGTGTTAGTAGCTGGGTTTGTTTCTGCCACTTAAGAATCAAATTCATATTGGCTGAAATTGTAACTCGAGGTTTTCTTACCAGTTTGTTCTTGAGCTGGTGCCAAATGCATAGCCTTAGTTGAAAAGAAAAGCCTTTCTAGGCAAGGAAGAGGATGAAAACCAGGAAATGATCTGGAGGCCTCCATGGTACTGTTGACGCAGCCCAGAGTGGAATAAATGCAACCTGCTTCTAGCCCTCCGTTTGTTGATTAACCCAAATAGTTACTAGCAGGAAATTTTCTATCTTATGTTCCAATATTTTAACATTATTCTAATTCCGTAGCTCAGGAATCATATCAAATACCTCAAATCATGAATAATACATTCATTATCTCTTGTTTGGACACAAGCAACCCTGTGTACTTTTAAAATGGAAGTGAAACCAAGCTGGGCACAGTAATTGAACATATGGGAATGCTCTTAATGGTATATTTACTCATAAACTTGGCTATAATAGAAAGTGTATTTTTATTCACTATTTTTTAATGGTCAGCAAGGGCTTTCTGGTGGAGTTTGTTTGTTATTAATTTCTCATACAAACAAAAAAGCTTGTCTACTTCTCTGACACTTACCTCTTCCTGCATGGGACCAAAATAAGACACAGACTGAGAACACTCCAACTATTCCCGCTGTGTCTAAGTTACAGTTAGATGCCAGGTTAGTACAGCATCCTGGAGCCTCAGGCCTGTGTGCATATGCAGGCTTTCTAGTTATCATGGTGGAGACTCAGGAACTTGTTCTGTTAAAAAACCATCCATCTTTTCTGGGAATTAGATTTATATCATTTTTTTTTTTCTTTCCATGAGATTACATTTGCAAATCAAAAGGTTATTGTGGTGTTCTTTTTTATGACCCTAATTTACATCAACAATTGTCTTCTTAGCCATAGGCCATGACAGGACAATGACTTCCTCCAGCTAATGGAGGCTCTGAGTGTAAAGGCTTCATCAGAGTGCAAAATAGAAGAGCATAAGATTCATTAATCTCACGCCAGAATGAGTCTTCCACACTGGGTACTGGTTTGATTGGGTAGGCCACTGCCTTAGCTCAGTACCGTGGGCTATTAGATCTTTTCCCATTATTATTTTACTGCTTTTTCTGAGTGTTAAGACTAGTGCAGACCTTGCCTCTGGGTCTGTGACCATTCCAGAAGGACAACATCACTGCTGATGCTAATCAGGAATCATTTGGCACTGGCAAAGTGAAGGGACTAAGCTTGCATACTTTTTCTCCCTCAGGAAAACTTGAACTTGGCTCTGAACTCTGCCTCAGCCATCGGGTGCCACGTGGTTAATATAGGGGCTGAGGACCTGAAGGAGGGCAAGCCTTACCTGGTCCTGGGACTTTTGTGGCAAGTCATCAAGATCGGGTTGTTTGCTGACATTGAACTCAGCAGAAATGAAGGTAAGGGAAAGTGTCAGAGGTGGTGACTAGCACGGCTTTCTAACACTGTGTGTGCTGGTGGCTGGAGGAGGACATTAGGTATTCTCCAGCTGAGAAAACCACTCAGTTACATTGAGTCCTTGGTATTAAAGTAGTAGACCCTATACATGAAACCAGACTTTTAAGATGACAATGCAAAGGCTTTTAGAGACCACAGACTAGCAGTAATGCTTTAGAATATATAGCTCCATGTGCCTGGAACCTCAATACCAGCAGCTGCGTCCCAGCACACACTGTCTACAGAGGCTTCACAGCAAGCAAGACAAGTTTTATTTTGTGATACCAATCATATTCAAATACTTTGGCATATGTACCAGTTTGGGAGAGATTGGTCTATAGTTTATCTAGACAATCAAGGAAGTTGTAGTTTGCCTTTATACAGGGTGGGTGAGTCTAGAGTCCTAGGGCTACAGTTGATCCTATTATAGCCCATGCCAATAGTTTTCCAAAAAGTGGATTTCTAGGTACACTTAACACCCAAAGAAAAGAGAACAAAGTAACTGTAAGTTGATGAGACATTAATTTGCTTGATTAATTACATCACTATTCCAGTGTGATCAGTACACAAATATACCTTAAATACATACAGTATACATTTAGATATACAGTACATATTATATGCCTTAAATATAAAATACATTTAGAAAAAAATATTGGAAAATTACACATAGAGCTTTGAAATTCTGAACTGAAGCCAGGCCTGCTGGCGTCAACCTACAGTCTCGGCTCCTTGGGAGGCTGAGGCAGGATAATCACAGCCTTAACCCCTGCCTTGACTTTTGAGTTAATTCAAGTCCAATCTGAGCTACTAAATAAGACCCTGACTGTGTGTGTGTGTGTGTGTGTGTGTGTGTGTGTGTGTGTGTGTGCGCACGCGCGCAAGTGCAAGACCATATATTTAAATCCCTAGTGCTGTGGCAAAAAAAAAAAATACAGGGAAAATTTCTAAAGAATACATGTAAGCAATGATAGTCCAATTGAGTGAACAGGTGTGTTTCTTAATAAGGGCCACACAAGTCAAACATTACCTTCAGGCACAAATCTCACAACTCTGAAATCTGTAGCTAAATTATTATAATCTATATGCAGTTATACATATTTAAGTTTTAATATTAATTTCTAGACTTATTTTATGCATATCAATGTTTTGTAGATATGTATACTACATGCATGCCTGGTACCTCTGGAGACCAGAAGGCAGTGTTTGGTCCCCTGAGAGTGGAGTGACAGATGGTTGAGAGTCATCATGTGGAGGCTGGGGATTCAGCCCAGACCCTCTGGAAGAGCAGCCAGCTTCTTAACTGCTGAGCCATCTCTCCAGCCCTAGCTATCCATAGTTTTAAAATTCTGTGTTTTAGCTATAATAAATAGTGAAAATGTTGAGATATCACTTTAAAACCAAAATACTAAGCATTATATTTAAAAAAACAAAACCCCCAAAATAGCAAATAGGAATCTTGAAACCCAAGAGGAAGAATATTGATTTGCAAAATTGAATCAACTGAATTTAAACCCAACGAAGCAAAAAAATATTTATTCATCTGGGAAAACATAGAGGAATGTTGACTGCATTGTTGAGTTCCTATAATTATACAGGTAAGCATTTGGGTTATAAAACACCAATGGGAATAGAAAAGAGAACATTATCGTGATTGCCCAATCGATCTCTGAAAAGCAGATGTGTCATTGTGATATCAACTGAGGTCCAATGGACCCAACAGAGCACTTCCAGCAAGCTGCCATGGATATCTTTACGCTGAAATGCATGTTCTTCGGTAAACACTTGAGATTCCTTGGTGCCTTGTCTTTTCTAATTAAAAAAAAATGGGAATAATGAGTTAGCTCACAATAGTGTATCACTTTTAGGAAGTATTAGTGAGTTGTTTGTTTTATGGGAAGGACTTTAAGACATCACATCCGAAGGGACGATGCTGCTCTCTTTGGTCTTCTAACAAGGATCCATGTCTGGGAAGACAAATGCCACCCCCAAAATCCTCATATTTATTTTGGATCAACTTTTTGTACCTCTTCAGCTCTGATTGCTCTTTTGAGAGAAGGAGAGAGCCTAGAGGATTTGATGAAGTTGTCTCCTGAAGAACTCCTGCTGCGGTGGGCTAACTACCACCTAGAAAACGCAGGCTGCACCAAAATCACCAACTTCAGCACTGACATCAAGGTAGGAGAACACCACTGACCATGCCTACTGCAGTGGAGGGAATTCGTGGAGGTAGGGGTGGGGGGAAGCACGCATGCTGGGTCTTGTGTCACAGCACCCTAGGTAGCAGGGAAAGCATACATGCTGGGTCTTGTGTCGCAGCACCCTAGGCTTGGTGTGGCCCTGTTTGTAGCTCTAGGTCTGGGCCACACACACACACACACACACACACACACACACACACACACACGTCCACCCAGAGCCCTGGTGCAGCTTCAAAGGAAGATTAGTCTTGCTTTGAGTTTCAGTGGTAGGAAGCTGATCAGCCAGAAAGCCGGATGGTACAAGAGAAATCCAACTTTTAAGGTAAAGAGGGTATATGTAGAGGACAGGGAGATGGCTCCCAGTGGTTAACAGCTTGTTGTGCAATTATGAGGACCAGAGTTTAGATCCCAGCATCCACATAGTGAGCCTAGCATCCCGCAAAACCTTTTTAACTCCATCTACAAGAGAACTAGTGCCCCCATTTGGCCTCCATGTATGAACAGGAAAGTACACCTGCACATACATGTGCATACAACATGCAGATGTATGCACATGTATATACACACATGCAAATAAATCTTAAGACGATAAAGTGTATGACAGATTTTAGTGTCTCTGGTTTTATAAAGGGTACCATCTTAGAGGGTTTCCTTTTAAAATGTTGTCTTTCTGTTTACTGATAATAGTAAGCCCAGTGCTTGTTCCATGTCAGATATTGGCCTAAGCACTTTTATAAGTGCGTGATTGACTCGCTGCATCCTGACCCCAGGCTCTAAAGTAAGGATTTCATAAGTAAGAAAACAAATAAGAAATCTATAAAAGAATAGCCAGGAATGCAGACACGTGACCTTCAGATTTATGAAAAATTCTGTACTAAGGTGATAGGGAACAGCTGTAACCAGTGACAGATGGACCAGGCTGAAACACAACTAAGGAGTAGCTAAGATGCATGAAAGATTGGTCTCCATAGCAACAGGGTGATGTGCAGGAACACCAGCATTAGGAAAGATTTCAGTGTCCACTCTCTCAAACACAATGAGCCAGAGATAGGTCACATGACCTGCCAAGAGTGCACCAGGCCTATCACTCAGCAACAACAAACTCTGGCTGCTGCACCATATGAACTGATCTGGTGGCATTTAGAACTCTGCGTATGTCAGGCACAGGGCCAATCAGGATAAAGCATGTATCTGAGAAGACACCCCCCCCCCGCCCCAATTCCTGGGGAGCTCTGCTAAGTACACTTCTACTGGTTATCAACAGTCTCTCAGTAGCACCAGCCAATATGGGGCTTAGAGGAGCCAGCCAGATGGCATTTCCATGCGTGTTCAATAGTTTTGCCCTGTCATGGTTGGAAAACTATGTACCCAGAATTATGATCTCAGTCATAAATGGGTCTGATTTGCTCTCACTCAAAGGCCACATCCTTAAAGTAATTAACCATTTAGACTTTGGGAAGGTCAGTAGGGCTCTTACACAGTATGTGTGCCCTGTGTGTATGTAGAGGGAGTGGCTTTAGCACATGTATCTGGGGTGTGTATCCAGGTTAAAAATAGTGCATCTCCTGAGCTTTCAGTATTTAAACTAAATTAAAAGGTTTTTTAACTATCATAGCAAATGAAGTAAAATTCTGTATGCTTCCATTGACTGAGAGTAAATTTGTATTTTTTAAGATCATGATTGTGGAAATTCTATTTGTCAATAAGCATATTAAAGGGTCCAATAAGACTTCAGAATTCAGATCCATTTCAATTCATTATAAACCAGGCTCACTGTGTTTTCTAATTTCTAAAGAAATATGAAATGGTGATACACCATGGTGATATTTCCCCTTTTACTAAAAGACTACTTGTTCCCTGTAATCCCAATACTTGGGAGACTTCATTCCAATCCATGGGAGGAGACCCTTAAGTTCGAGGCCAACCCATTCATGGTTCATGATGAAACCCCATCACGAAAAGTGGGGTGGAGATCAAGATGGCTCAATGGATGGATACTTGCTGTTAAGCCTGATGAACTGAGTACAATCCCTAGGCCGCACATGGTGGAAGGAGAGAGCGGATTCCTGGCAGTTGTCTTCTGACAACTCCTTCCATGTCTTCATGCTCCTTCCACAAAGACACCTAAAGAAATTGTAATTTGAAGAGAACAGTCTTCTTGCTAATGTCTCAGTTGTTTGTCTTTGAAATCTCTTCTGTTGCTGACTGTCTGTTTGAATGTGTTTTTAAACCGTGCTTCCTTTCTCTGTCACTTTCTTTTTTTAACTAAACCTTAGCTGGCTGACTTCTACAGCAGTGTAAAGGTATAGATACATTTTTCCTGTATACAACTTTACTCGTGTAAATAAGTTGTTCTTCTCCCCACCCCAAGGACAACAAAATCTTTGTGTTGCCTATTATGTATATATTTTTTTAATTGTTAGACTCCTTTGTGGAGTCCACAAATACAGCATGCAACTGGATGGAGGGAACCTTCTAGTTGAGTGAATGTTTCTAGGTCAGTTAATTGCTATATATATTCCTGAAGGACAGGAGTAAGAAATCCGATGTTTGCCTTTAGGAAATGATTGTTATGTTAAGTGTGCAATCAGCCCCACTGTTTTGATTTTGCGATTTCTTAACTTTTCCTCAGGACTCCAAAGCTTATTACCACCTGCTCGAGCAAGTGGCTCCAAAAGGAGATGAAGAAGGGATCCCGGCTGTTGTGATTGACATGTCAGGACTGAGGGTAAGGCCGTGCCTGTTGTCTTCAGAGAACACCATGCTTTCTTGGTGTTGACTGTCCCTTTGTGCCACCTTGTCCCCTGTTCTGCTTAAGTGTTGACTAAACTATTGAATAATGCCAGCAGTTTTTTAATACTAATTATAGAAAACTAAATCTGGAAATAAAACTCCAGGATAAGAAATAGATACTAACAAAGTACCATGTAGCACACAGAACACTTCTTTCTATCCCTTATCATTTCAAAGGCTCAACAACACCAACCTGGGTCTAAAGATTAGAACATCAGTTCTTGCCGGGCGTGGTGGCGCACGCCTTTAATTCCAGCACTCGGGAGGCAGAGGCAGGCGGATTTCTGAGTTCGAGGCCAGCCTGGTCTACAAAGTGAGTTCCAGGACAGCCAAGGCTAGACAGAGAAACCCTGTCTCGAAAAACCAAAAAAAAAAAAAAAAAAAAAAGAACATCAGTTCTTATATACTTAGTATCTTTTGTTTTCAATTGATGCATAATAACCACTAATTTAGCTAATATGTATATATTAGCTAGCTTTTGATTGCTGTGGTAGAACACTGTGACTAAAGGCAACTTGGGGAGAAAAGGGTTTATTTGGCTTACCTTGGCTTACCATTTCCATTTATACTCGTCGTAGAGGAAGAGGGCAGAAACTGAAGCGGAAGGCATGGAAGAATGTTGCTTACTGGCTTGCTCAACCTGCTTTCCTTGCCAGCCGTCACAGCCACCTACCTAGGGGTGGCATTTTCCCCAGTGCACTGGGCTCTCCCACATTGATCATTATCTAGAAAATACTCTACAGATTTGCCTACAGGCCAATCCCATGTAGGCGTTTTCTCAGTTGTGACTCCTCTTCTTGGATGATGTGAGCTTGTGTCAAGCTAACAAAGAACTGAAACTGACCTTGTGCCTGGGGTGGTGATTGAGTCACAAGAAAATTCACGAGATTTTGTTGTTAGTGTTTGTTTCCATTCGTTTACGTTTCACAGTCTCTAGGAGAAAACCCTGGCTTTCACACATGTAGGCAAGCCCTCCACCGCTAACTCACTGCTCACAACCCCCAGTTTTACCATCCCATGTAACGCCAATCTTCAACACAGTGCCTTGTTTCTAAACATGCCTCATTTAAAGTCATTGGGATCGAATCCAATGAGTTATTATTGAAGTGAAGTTACCTCCAATAGGAGAAAGGAAGTAAAAGCAAATAAAAAATGTTGTTCATGAGACCGCATTGCTACTACTGCTGAGGACGAAGGAGTAGCTCTAACGTCAGCCTGTGCTTTGTGAAAGTTGGTGCTTCCATAGACTTTACATAGACTGGAGCATCATCTAAGACATTTCAGTCTTGTTTTAGAGTCTGATTACAAATGACTTGGGAATTGTCCTAACTTATTTGAGCATGCGCTGCAGTCTTCAACCTGCAATTTGCCAAAGCCAAGTTATTATGGTATATTTACCACTGGCAGTATGGAGGTTAGTAATTACTTTGGATTTTAACCAACCTAATGTGGGGAAAAATAACTGTATAAATCAGATGTTCTTAATTTATGACTGCAAATGTCTGCTATGAATTGGAAATAGGAATATAAATTATTCCTTTTTATTAAACTTTTTAACAGCACGAATTCTCATGAAGTCTGTGCAAAATAAACTATAATGGAAAGAGGCTTAACTGCTGAAATAATTGAATCAATGCAAATGATAAGATGTCAGGTTTTCCTGCATTTCTTTTCAAAAGGGCAATCTCATCTGAACTTGTTTACTGAGGAGGGGATCCTGGCATTACAGATCCTGTGACTCTGTGACTTGAGTGCATGTGGTATGTGTAATAGTGAGCTGTGGTGAGGTATCTGTCTGTGGTAGGCACTCACTTGGCACACTAATGAGATCTTATCTATTTATCATGTTATGCCTGCTCACACGCACATGGATCCTTGACCTGGGCCTTTTGACATCCTTTTCGTTGCAGGAGAAGGATGACATCCAGAGGGCAGAGTGCATGCTGCAACAGGCGGAGAGGCTGGGCTGCCGGCAGTTTGTCACAGCTACGGATGTTGTCCGAGGGAACCCCAAGTTGAACCTGGCCTTCATTGCCAACCTCTTTAACAAATACCCTGCCTTACACAAACCAGAGAACCAGGACATTGACTGGGGGGCTCTTGAAGGTAACCATAATGTTGCTGCTTAGGATGTTCGGGAGAAACTTCTGAGAGCTCTGGTCCAATGACAATTCAAAAATCAGGCCTGAAGCAAACACAGAGCCATCACACACACAGGCAGGGCCATCAATTCTCCAATATACAACAAGTAGAATGAATTAATCAAGTCAGTTATAGCCAAGCAGCAATAGTCAAACACAATTATATCACATCCATTATATATAGGCATCATCTGCTGTTAACTGTTTTAGGAAAGATATCGTGTTTAATTATTGGATGAAATAAATTCTAAGCTCCAAAATCCTAGTCTATATACTTAACGGACTGTGTTAATTCCTAGAGGCTAGAAATGCCCTCCGTTCACCATGAGAAGTGATATTTAACTTATACTAGGTCATGGTAGCTCAAGATTCACTTTTATTTTTTGTCTTTCCCGGGTCATTAGGACACAGGAAATCATTTTAAAGCAGAATCGTGACAGTCATATTTTACAAATGAAAGCCCTAATATCAGCCACACACGGCATGTAACCAGTCAGCTCAGCTTTATTTACTGATCCTTTTAAAAACATGAGCTGATCTCTACATCAATATAAAGATAAAGGAAAGATTAATATTGAATGGATGTTATTAACTCAAGAAAGTCCATATTGTTTTTTTGTAAAACCCTTTTAATAGTGCCTTGCTAGAGTTATTGACACAGTATCAGTCTATATCCAAGCCTGCTGCTTTGGATAAGTGAAGGTTTAGTGGTTTTGTGTCCTGATTTTGAATCTGTGCATCAAGCCAACTAGTCAGGCAATCCATTTCTAGCTACCACTCTGGTGCACTCTGGTGCCACAGTTCAGTCTTTCCCAATAAAGCACATAAAAGCTGAACTGAATCCTCCTCCTGCCTCCCCATTCCTTCCCCAGTTCCTGCCTCTTGTACGCTCCGTTACTAAATTAGTAACTCTCATTTCAATCCATTGTTGAATTTTGTTCTGTTGTGTTTTTATTTTGGTCACCAAAACTAATGGTCTTGAGTTCTACTAAGATATTTTTTTTGCCCTTCACTCTTTATCATGTAAACAAATGATTCCAATAATTCTTCATTCGAAATGTCTTCTAGACTGTTTTCCCTTTCTGTTCTTCTGGACTCACATTGTCTCATGCATCAATTATTTTAGTGGGTCTTAGGGACCTTCCCTCCATTCATCAAATGGTTAAGTGTAGGACCCCTTCTGCATGTTTAATACAAATGCATATCATCACCCCTCAGTAATTCTGCACACCGCTGCCAGGCGCATCTGGCATAGCTTTCATTGTACCTCTGCCTTGCTCAAGAATTTATTATAGCAATCAAGCAACAGAACCTGTAATGGCTGGCACTGTGGAATACATCACTGTAAATCTGCTACCATGCACACAGAGATTCCTGGTCCTGGCTGCAGCCTCTATAGACAGTCTTGGCTCTGCGGCTACAGCGCGCAGACCCCTGACGCATCGCTTTTCAGTGTTCTGAGTGGAGAGTGTGCCTACTGCTCCCTCTGAGCTCATGTTTACACCCTTGCTACTCATGTCTTAAGGTCTTCCAAAATGCTCTACCCTTCCCTCATTCCTACTCAGCTTTTTGGCCCCAGGAGATGAAGTGCAACTCTATACTTCCAAATCTGGGCTATGTTCTTCCCCGTCTCACCGAGAACAGCAAACAAGCCTGCCTCCTCCCTCAGCATATCCAGCTGGCTCTGTGGAGCCTCCTGGTTGCCTCCAAATCTTGTTCAATGCTATCGAATTGCTTGTAGAAATTAAATGGGGAAAACTAGCAGATCATCTGCCCACCTCTATAGTCTCTGTTTTATTTCATATCTTTCATCTGTATTGCATCTACTGTAGATAAACTTAGATCATTAAATAAGCCCTGTTGTAGGTTATGTATTAACTAGTCTTCACTAACCTAGGTGAGACTAGGGAAGAGCGGACGTTCAGGAACTGGATGAACTCCCTGGGAGTTAACCCTCGAGTCAATCATTTGTACAGGTAAGAAGGATTGGGAGCTCATCCTTCATGTGAAACACGGAGACACTGAAAGAACATGGGATCCCACACACCATACCACTATGGTATAGGTTTCCTTCCCAAATGTGTATATTGGTGGGATACAGAAGTGCCACAGGACCTGCTCTGCCGAGGAGCTCACTTCTGTGCCTCAGCCATCACTGTCTTTAATATGAAAATTCTACCTTTGCAAAGTAACAAACTTGCTGGGTATCATAAGCTCATGATCTTCTCAGGAGCAGGCAAAACAGAGAAGTGTTTTGCCTCCTGTGTTGTGCCGTTGCTAAAGCCATGTTTCTTTTCCTGACTAAAGGCAGGTTTTGTCCATGAAAGGGACATAGCTGGTCACTGAAGAGGGTAAACCTCTCTCTGAATCACAATTTCCACATCTTTAGAGGTGGAGCTACTCCTACCACATTTCTAGGGTCCCTAGGAAGGTTGCTGGAACTAAGCGCTCACTTGCTCTAGACTGTGATCACAATGTTGGGTCTCTGAGAATTGTGTGTGTTTTGTTTTGTTTAGCGACTTATCGGATGCCTTAGTCATCTTCCAGCTCTATGAAAAGATCAAAGTCCCTGTTGACTGGAGCAGAGTAAACAAGCCTCCATACCCCAAGCTGGGGGGCAATATGAAAAAGGTAAACACCATGATTTTCCTGATGGGCCGTGAGGCAGGTCAGCAGCATTAGCCTGCAAAAGCTCTTTGTGAGCGCACTACCAGGTGGCCAGGCTTTTTTGCATGTTCAGCAGGTATTAACCGCAGCAGGCAGAGACCTTAGGAAGGCTTCCATCACAGTGAACCTATCATTGCAATTGATTGCTTATTTATAATTCATGTTGCATGTCTCTATGCATTATCATGAAAATTTTCCAATTAAGGTAATTAGAGAGAGCAAAGCCACAGGGTCTCCTCCCACCCAGCAAGATCTTCATTTGAATTTACTAAAGACCTGGGGCTTCCTGCTCACTGCCTGGCTGGTACTGTTTGCCTACTGTCTACACAGTGGAAACATTGTTTTGTAGCTATAGGGTTAGTACTGTCACTTCTCACCGCTCTTCATCTCTGTGGTTGTTTTTATAGTTATTTATTTATTTATTTATTTATTTAGTGTGTGTGTGTGGTCATGCATGTGTGGAGATGCATGCAAACATACACATGTGTTATAGCATGCATGTAGAGGTGAAAGCACACCTTGCAGGGATCAGTTCTCTCCTACCATGCATGTTCCAAGACTCGAACCCAGGTTGTCAGACTCAGTACAAGTCCCCTTACCTGCTGAGCTATCTCACTCGCCTTCTGTGGTCCATAATGATCTACAAGTAGCCACAGGCCTATCTGCCTACATGCCTATCCACTATGTGTACCTAAGACAAAGAACATAGATTTTTTTTCCTATCTATCTCTAAAAGTCTAGCTATTTTAAAAAATATCACAGACAAATCACTGAGGCTGGCTTGCTATGTACTGTAAAGGCTCATGGAAGTGTTCATGCTAATAAATTCCTTCTAGTTTTAACTAATATAAATCATAGTAGTGCAGAAACCAGTTGTTATTTGAGATTACACAGGTCTGACATCATTTGTCTTACTTTGTATCTTTATTTTGATCATTCTTTGATACTTATCATAACCAAGGTGATGCCCGAGCTGTTTTCTTTCTGCCTCACTCACAGCTGGAGAACTGTAATTATGCAGTGGATCTGGGGAAGAATCAAGCTAAATTCTCCCTGGTTGGCATCGCAGGACAAGACCTCAATGAAGGAAACCACACTCTCACCCTGGCATTAGTTTGGCAGCTCATGAGAAGGTAACGTGAAGCACAGGATGGATGAAATTTTAGTGGCTGGGTCATTTATCTAGAAACATACTAGAAATTTCCAGGAAAAGGGATTTAACTTAGCGAAACCATAACTTAAGTTAGATTTAGTAACCAAGGAAGTGCCTTTTGGTTTTCTGCTACATTTTTTTCTTTTAATTTTTAGTTTTTGTTTGAGTTCTTATGAAAATCTATTGTTAGGTTCATTAGTATTTTAGATTATTAATTCATCTGAATGAATCATACTTGTATCTTATTACAGAGCGACCTTCTCTGTGCCTGGTCATGTTCTTTGTTCTGAACATTTCTCACTGGCATTGATATAGTCACAACTTCTCCTGACTGGCATATCTTTTCTCATCCTCGTACCTTTGACTAACTTCTATCAACACAGTAAATTATTTTCATATAGGTTTAAATCTCCACCTTAGATCTTTTTTTCTTATATCTGGAATCTTTGTAATAGTATGGGTCTATTGAGAATGAATTGTTTCAGTTTATGTAAGCCAGAAAAGGCCTTAATTTCTTTATATTATTATTTATATATTTCTATATGTTATTGAAATATATTTTCTCAGGATGTAGAATTCTATGTTAATGTATTTTTCTTTTAGTACTTGGAAAATAGCGCTCGTTGTTTTCTTACATACGTGTCAACAGCAGAACACCTGTTATCCTCATCTTTTCTCCTCTGTGTGTAATATGAGCCCACCCCCAACCCCCTCAGGGCTCTTTTAAGATTTCTCCTTATCATGGGTTAAAATAATTTGATTATGTATGCTGTGCAAAGTTATTTCTTATATTTGAAAGTCCTTGAATTATTGGGTGGTATGGGTTTAAACTTTACATCAAACTTTTAGATTTTAATTTAAGTATTTGTTCTGAATTCACCCCCACCATTGCTCAGGAAACCCTGAGTGCACACTAACTCATTTGAGGCTGTGCGCTGATTGCCTTTAATTTCTGTTACATTTTGGGAGATACAGGCTGATGTGTCTATAACTTAGTCTCTTTTTTCTCTCGTGCATACTACCATGTTTCATTAACTCCATTTAGTGTATGTGTATATATACACACTTGAATATATATTGATTTCTATATGATAGTGTCTACATCCGGAAGTGTTGAATCATTTTTTTTCTTTTATTTCCAACCTCACATCTTCTCCCTGCCTTGTTGATCAGATGGATATAGTTGTGGTGACTTCTTTTCTACTCCATTTCTACTGATTCACTTTTATCTTCGATACAAGCCCTATGTTCTCACTCCTTTGCATGTTGCTTGTTTTTCTAATCACATGCCAAACATTCTAAGGCTTACCGTGCTCCGTACTCGATACTTCTCCATGCCCTTAACAGTTTGTGATTTTTGTTCTGGGATGGAGTTAGGTTCAACCCAGTTTCAATCTTTCCAGGCTTGCCTGAAGCTTCCCCCTCCAGCGCTCGTTCGCTGCGTGTTAATGAGATGCTAGCTAAGTGTGTTAGATGACGACCTGTGTGCTATTCTTTCCTTTCAGCTGGTAGAAACCAAATGATTTCAAGCCCCATGTGAGCTTCCAGGGGGTGTTCTAGATGTTCTTCCCCCAGCCTCACATGCATGGCTCAATTCCTCCACCTCCAAAAAGTCCCACAGTCTTCCCAAAGTGCATAAGCAGCTGAGGCCAATGCTGGTGATCAACCGCAGGGAACACTGGACATTCAATAAAAACAGGTTGTTAAAGTAGCAAGGAAATTTATTCAAAAGTGAACGATAGTACAGATCAGAAATAACTATGCCATTGAGAATGGCAGCACGCCACATGGGTGAGGGAGCTCGGAGGGCCCGATTATTATTTGGGGCTTTGTTTTGAAGACACAGGGGAGAAGCTTCCTTACTAGGGCCATAGTTTGAGTAGTTCTTTATTTTGATTGACAGGTTTAAGTTACATAAAGTTTTTGTTTGTTTGTTTGTTTGTTTATTGTTTGTTACTACACATGCCCCTCTCCATATGCATCTTATTTTAAATCATAGGCATTCTCAATTATGCACTGGCATGGCAAGGAAAATAGAAGATTCTCTCTGGAGGTTCTCTTGAGGACAGATTGTCTTACTGACCATGTACCCAGATCCAATCTAGGCCAGATTGTCTTACCACGACATAATGGAGCATGACTGAAAGGGTTTATCTGTGTTTAACCATCAAGGGAAGGAAAAGCTTATTCCACTGTTCAGAGATGACTGTGTACTCAGCTCAGGATAGGCAGGGTCCTGGATTACCAACAGATTGCTAGCCATGTTGTTTGGGGAGGAGTGTGTGTGTGTGTGTGTGTGTGTGTGTGTGTGTGGTATGCACAGGCAAGGTCTCAGACTGCCAATCTCATTATTAGGAGTGGGTGTGTTCATAGCCCAGACCAAGCAGTGTTCCAGGTTGTTAAACTATTCTCTATGCTCACCTGCCTCAGAAGTTTGAACCACACATGGCCCCAAGCCTTCCTATAGGACTGAGATAATATAGAAGGTAAGGTCTGTCTGCTACTGCAGCTGACTTCCCCCAGATGATCAGTGACAGTTCTCACAAATGTTTATTACAGAAGATTTCTGCATACAAGGAAGTGGACAGAGAAATGCATCCCACTGAAGGAGGGAAAATGCCCGGGTGATTATGTAAATGGAGCCAGCGGGGATTTGTTTTTGCTTTGTTTTCTTTTCTTTTTCTCTGCCTGCCACACAGTAACAGATCTATTCAATTTGCATCCAGTTCTAGGTAGAATTTATTTTCCCTCGGATTGCACAGATATGCTAATTTGGTCATTTATCAGGACAATAAATGGCTTGTCATTTTGCATAAGCCTCCCTTTCCCCCTTCCGCAGCCTGGAAATCATTCTAAGATTGGACAGCTGGCAAGTAATGTATAAATTAGGAGACCAAAGCTTCCACCAAGCACGCAGCCAGCAGATGGCAATGGTACTGTGAAGCAGGAGAGTAGACTCCAAGGCAGGCAAGTGAGAACATCGCCTACAGCCACACAGGCTGTGGATGGGGACTTTGGACTAGGTCCCCAACAAACGAAAACCACGCATGGTCCCTCTTATCAAATGTTAAATAACTGAAATGAGTGTTGGGTGTGGGAAGGTGGGAGCGCAAGCAAGGGATAGTATGCCTTCCCTGGCCTCACATATCCACCCCACATCAATCAATTCTCCTTTGTTGAGTGAGGAACTGGCTGGACCTGGGGATCTCAGAGCTATTTCATTTAGACAAAAAGGCTTTTCAACGCAGTGTGTTTTGCAAGCGCCAGCAGGATTGAAATCTTATCAGTAGTGTTCCAGCTAATAGCATAGTTACCCTAAACATGTGTGATAATAAAAAAAAAATGTGTATGTGTGTGTGTATTATGTACACCTGAGTGTAGGCTAGAAGAGGGTGTTGGATCCCTTGTTCCTGGAAGTACAAGTGGTTGTAAACCACCTTGTGTGGTTGCTGGAAACTAAACCCAGATCCTTTGGAGAAGCCGAATGTGCTCTGGTCCACAGAGCTGTCTCTCTGGGTCCTTATTTCACACTTTGAACCTGTACTTGGATGAACAATCGCTTACTGCACTGTCTACCTGAGATTACAGCCCAATTCTAGCCTTTCTTCCCTTTGCCTTTCTTTTACAAATCTGTGTCTGATTCCACCAAGTTTCTGCACCCTAGAGGTGGCTGAGAGACTGTTTTGTAACTCATCAGAACTCTATGCCATCATGACCGGTTGTTCTTAAGACCAGAGTACCAGAAGTCACCTCAAAAGTGCCCACAACCCAGAAAAAGGATCTTTGTTCTTTGGTTTGGGTTCTAACGGACAGATCTTGGCATAGAGGTTGGCTTCTCCTTGTAGTTTTTAATTCCCAAGGTCAAGAGAATGGGAGAGAACTCAGCTTCTGTTTCCTTGATTTGGTCAGTAGAGCAGGGCTGGGTTTCTGACAAGGGGAGGTGCACATCTGGAGTGATGGAAACGGCTGGGAGGTTGTGTTTAACTTGTTCCATCAGGTTACATATAGGAAAGACTTCATGAGGTATAATTACTGACCAAGCATTCCTTGCTGAAATGTCCAGTGGGCAAGAAACTCTTAAACATTGTCTCAAATGCAAACAAATCAATACATATGCTAGCTATCAAAAAATAAAAGGCTAATTATGCTATAGCACAATGTTTATGAACCTACAAAAGACAGGATCTTTTTCAAACTAGGAGTATTTTTTAAATACACCTTAGACTTAAATCCTGGGTGTTTGTTACTTCCTATCACCTTGGTCCCATTTTTTATTTATTTTTATTTATTTTTTTAAAGATTTATTTTTATTTTTAGTGCAAACAAGCATCTCATTCCTCTCCTTGCATTTATTTTACATATTTTACTCACCAATCTACGGTCTTATTTCCTGGGTGCCTAGCATGCACTAGGGACCCTGCTTATTCCTTGAAAACATCATGATAAGTAGACACGGACCTGTCTCCATGGGAACACGGTAGATGCTGTCTCCGTCAAAAATTCTAAGAAACAGGCTTGAATCAAGCTTAATAATTAATGCACAGCATGATTTGGGAAAGAGATACTTGAGTTGGGAGGTGTTCGAAGGACTGGAAATATCTCGGAGATTGGACCTATGAACCAGCAAGTGTGGATAAATCGGTAAAGCGAGTGGATGCGCGGTGTGGATAGTGTGGGTGGGAAAGCTGCCACTGGCTCTGCTTAGTTGAAACCTACATGCGTGTGTGCTGAGGATGAGGGAGGAAGAGGAAATTGAGAATGTCCGAGGAGACAGTGAACCAAAGTTCGAAGGGCTTTGTGTGGTGTATTGGGAAGTTTGACCTGAGTCATTGTACTGACTTGACCTTAACTGTGTTCTCAAAGGAGTCAGTGATGTGGGAGAAGAACACAATGCACTGCTACGGGGAGCTAATTGCCAGTTCATTGAAGGTGGTGTTGTTGTTTTATCAAAGAAAATCTTCAGGTGGGGCAAGGTGTTGGCTCACGGAATAAAGTGCTTGCCATGCAATCACGAGGACCTAAGTCTAGACCCTGACTGAGAGCATGGCTACATGTGTCTGTAAAACCAACACTGGTGGGACTGAGACAGGTGGTGGATCCTGGGAGCTCAATGGCCAGTCAGCGTAACTAGCTAGCTAAACCCCCAGTTGGATGAGAGACACTGTCATTTATATAAACCTCTGGCCTTCAAGTGCACATACCTGAATACACACACACACACACACACACACACACACACACACACACACAGAGAGAGAGAGAGAGAGAGAGAGAGAGAGAGAGAGAGGGGCAACTGAATTCCTATTAAAAATAAAATAGGGTCTGGACTGGTGGCTCAGCGGTTAGAGCATTTGTCCTTCTTACAGAGGACCGGTGTGGTTCATAACCATCCATAACTCCAGTTCCAGGGCCCCAACTCCCTCTTCTGACTTCCTCAGGGACCAGGTATGCATGTGGTGCACATACATACATACATACCATCAAACATTCATACACATAAAATAAGGAAAATAAATCAATTATTTTTAATTCCAAAAAGATTTTAAATGAAAAGAGGATTTTAGGCCATCTCTCCTATTTTCAGTGGCAGGAAGCTGTGTTAGCCCAGAGCAAGCCAGGTAACACTTTAACTCCAGGGTTTAAACTTGAGATCCCAGTGGGTGGAATGTCTGAATATTGCGCTTTGTGTAGACGAAGCAACCAGAGCAAGTGGCAGGACAGATTGTGTAAGCAGAATTCAAGGCACCGGTGTGGATGGTGTGTGCCCTCCTGGGGCAGGTCTTCCCAGGTGAGAGTTAGTCACCAGCTTGCTGGGTTTCAGTTTGAGAAGAGGTCACTCACGGGTAATATGACCCACTCCTGTGCACTTGAACTATGTTGTCAGCAAGGCTGCCTGGGGCTCACCTGCTTG
Source organism: Mus minutoides (assembly GCA_902729485.2). Lineage (NCBI taxonomy): Eukaryota > Metazoa > Chordata > Mammalia > Rodentia > Muridae > Mus > Mus minutoides. The sequence goes on from LR750080.1 coordinate 775,314, forward strand.
GCTTTCCTCTATCCCAGAAGGAAGCAGGTTATCTGTTCTTTGCTGGAGGAGTTTAAGGGACTGGTGGTTTTGTTTGGTTTGGTTTGGTTTGGTTTGGTTTGGTTTGGTTTGGTTTGGTTTGGTTTTCGAGACAGGGTTTCTCTGTGTAGCCCTGGCTGTCCTGGAACTCACTTTGTAGACCAGGCTGGCCTCGAACTCAGAAATCTGCCTGCCTCTGCCTCTGAGTGCTGGGATTAAAGGCGTGTGCCACCACGCCCGGCTGCGACTGGTGGATCTTATAACCAATGTTCCTCCTGTAAAGACACCCTTTCTAAATCCCACTGTGACTGGAGGGGATTCTGACCTTCTGTCCAGCTGAGGGTTTCTTTGTTCCTGTATTCCTAACTGCTTAACAATATTTTCCCTTTATTCTGTTCATGGCTAGAACTCTCTCCAACATTTTAAATTTTAAAATGTTAACTTTTAACTTAAAAAAAATTCTTTATTGCCTGTGGCAGGGGTGGTGTGGGGGTGGGTGGTTGTGATGTGCTTGTGGACGCTGGTGTGTATGTGCGTGCCACAGCTCAAGTGTGGAGCTCAGAGGTTAGCTGTGTGTGTGGAGTTGGTTCTCTCCCTCCACCTTGCCAGTGAATCTTGAGGATCTGACTCTCCTGTGGCCTGGGTGGCCATCACTTTTACTTGCTAATCAGCCAGTCAGCCTCACTGGCTCTTGCTCCTTGGTTTGTCCCTTGAAGAACGACGTTGCAGGTTAGATGAGCCCGTTGCTCCATTCTTCTTCCAACGAATCTCTACTGTCCTGCCTGCTCTTCCTTCTCAGAACAATGGTGTCAGGTACAAGAGAGCATTAGCTCTGTAGTTCACTACATATGCTTATGCATTGCATTAGTCGACAGTAACTCCATTTAAGTTGTTTTTATGCATCTCTCTCTCTCTCTCTCTCTCTCTCTCTCTCTCTCTGTGTGTGTGTGTGTGTGTGTGTGTGTGTGTGTGTGTGTGTGTTATGAAGCTTCTGCTGTCATAGATTTCCATAGGACTTTTTCAAAGGTCCTTTCTTTAATAATCTTTAATTATCCCTCCCTACTTTGCCCTCTATTCTGACCTCCCATCACCCTTCCTGTACCAGCGACCCCTCTTCAACCCTTCATAGCACTGTGTTCTATCTGCCTTCACTTGAAAGCATCCCTGACAGCCCATTACTAGGTCCCTGGCTGCTGGCTGTTCCAAAGGGAACACGCATTATCTGAAGAGTCAAGGCTCTCATCTCATCCACAAATGAGAGAAAATATATGTTTGTCTTTCTCGGTTTGGGTTACATCACTCAGAATGATTGTTTCCATTTACCTGGGAATTTCACAGCTTGTTTTTTTTTTTTCCTGAACCGCCAGATAACCTCCCATGCTATAAAGGTGCCACATTCTCATTACCCATTCGCCAGTGGATGGACCTCTAGGCTGTTTCCATTTTCTAGCTGTTGTGAATAGGGCATGGATGAACGCAGAGCGAGCAGAAGGGACCTGCGTTATTCAGTGCCCCCATCCCTCACCAGCGTTACTGTACTCGGGCTCTTTCCCATGATGTGTCTAGAAAGAACATCCTCGCTATTTTCTGCAAGTAAACAATCATACTTGATTTCATTCAGATACACACTGAATATCCTGGAAGATATCGGAGGTGGACAGAAGGTCAATGATGACATCATTGTCAACTGGGTGAATACGACCTTGAAGGAGGCACAGAAAAGCTCGTCCATTGCTAGCTTCAAGGTATAGGCTTTGTCTTCTGCTTGTTCCTTTTGTTTTTGTTATGTGTTGAGTGACCTTCAGGGGCAGGGCTTTGATGCTTGCTTTGGATTTCCTTAAATGATCTTGTTTAATGTTTGTGGCCATCTCACTGATTAATTTCTCATCATTTTTCCTTTAACGGTTAATTTTCAAGACCTGTTCTTTTAAGCACCCCGTTTTAGGCTCCTTTCTTTTGAAGTGATGTAACACATGGGAATCCATTTTTAAAAAAAAATATGCACACTTCCAGTTCAGAGTTTCTTATATTACGGTAGTGAAGTGTAAACGGTTTGTTTTAGGGTTTTACTGCTGTGAAGAGGCACCGTGACCAAGGCAAGTCTTATAATGACACTTCATTGGGGCTGGCTTAGAGGTTAAGTCCATTATCATCAAGGCAGGAACATGGCAGCATCCAAGCAGGCATGATGCAGGAGGAGCTGAGAGTTCTACATCTTCATCTGAAGCTAGCAGAATACTGGCTTCCAGGCAGCTGGGACCAGGATATTAAAGCCCACTCCCACAGTGATACACCTGCTCCAACAGGGCCACACCTCCTAATAGTGCCAATCCCTGGGCCAAGCATATACAAACCATCACAAGGCTAAAAGATATCTTGTGTCGTATATTTTGTGTGTGTGGGGGGGTGTACTTCATCCCAATCATATTTTTATTAATAATACCAATATATATTATCAGACTTATTAATTTTGGTTGTATGTTCACAAGACTCTTTCTCAAGGACCTGGACACTTGATCTATATTGTAATCATGTCCATGCCTCAGTGTTCATTTTTAAAGGTCAGGATTTGTGGGTAGGGATCCCCTCTCACTCACAGGAAGGAAAAGAGAAATTAAAGTCTCTTCTCCCCAAGAAGAATAAAGGCAGATCTGGGTGAGCTGATACCAAGAGCTCCATCAACTGTGAGCTCATCTGGGATATGGGCACCCCCAACCTCCCACCCCCACCTCAAGCCTTCTGCTCTGCCTGGGTTGCTGAGCACAGGGGAGAGTGGAGGGTAGTGACTGAGGTTTACAGATATTTCCAGAAAGACATTTGGAAAGGCAGCGAGGAATAAGGAAGTCAAAGCCATGGCAGCTCCTGCTGCATTATGAGTCCCGGGGGCTCTTCTCTCTGAGTTTGTCTTCACGACTTTATTTTGTAAGTAAAGAAGCTAAAGCTTAGGAAACTTTCAAGGTCACAGCCCATAAGCGCAGGCACTGTTCCCTAAGTGAGGGGAAAGCTACTTTACGTGAGGCAGCAGGGCCACGGGTCACTCAGCCATAGCTGTGAACTGGCCAGTCACTGCTGCTTCTCCCTGGAATAGAGCTGATACCCCAGAGCTGTATTCCGTGATGATCTCCTGCGTGCCCTTTGATAAGCCATGCTGAGACTCACTCTTAGGAGTACTGGACAGTTCTCTCACACCACAGTTCAATCTGGTCTGATCTTCTCTGTCTTCTCCCTAAGTCATTACAGCACTGATTAAAAAGAGCCACTCATTGATGCAAAAGGAAAGGTCAGATTAGCCGAGTCCCTTTCCAGCGAGACTCTAAAACAAGGAATACAGCTCACTCTTGATTAACCTTGATGCCCACCACCCGTTACCCGCTGTCAGCTCCACACCCAGGGCAGGATTCAGGGAGGAAGGCAGGGCTTGGATCACTTCATTTCTTGAGTGCTGTGTTGTCACTGAAACAGCCCACAGAGGTAGCAAAGAACCTTAATGGAAGAAACTGGGGTAGGGTCACATCTCTGTTTTTAACTACAGTGCCGCTTTTATCAGCCAAGATGGAATATTAAAAAGGCTCATTCTGATACTGAAAATGACTGCTTTACCTCTATAGGAAAACAGAGGTGGGAGAACTGGTATCAGCCTTAGAATTTAGTCTGATTCACACTTTCCAAGCATGCACTGCTTGGACTCTGTACTCAGACAGTAGCGCAGACACACCCCTTGTCCCAGGTCCACGAGTAAAGAAAGCACACTTGCTGAGCTCCGGGCACCACACCTGAGGAGTGTTTTCAACACTAGATGTGAACATCCAAACATTTACAAATGTCCAAGGCATTAAGGCTGAATTTTAGATTCAAATCCCAGCTCTACCAATTCCCAGCAACTCACTTAACTGCACAAATCCCATCTCGTCCGTCAGTGAAGATTAGCTGTAGAAGCCGAAGCCCTGGTTCAGGGGTGCAGCGGATGCTGACAGGTGTGAGGAGGCTCGGGGAGTTCCATTACCAACACTGAACACACTGACAGAGGTTCAACATGAACAGTAAACACCCACACCACCAAAAATAACCACTCGTAAGGTTATACATGTGTTAGCTCCACGTAGCCACCCGTAATGCCCGTATACTTCAGAGCACGAGGAATACATACCATGCTGTGTGTCGATTACAAAATAAGCTTCAAAAGTTAAAGCTTTTATAAAAGGAAAAACAAAAAACATGTTTCTGGGGCCCGTGATGACAAGAACAGGCTGGGCAAAGTGTGTTAATTACTGTCATTGTGCTTAATCCCACTGTTGCTGCTGCTGTCTCCATGGAAACCTTGAGCACCCCCCCCCTGCAGTTCCTGGGAGAAAGAGCATCTATTGTGACCCACTCTACCTCTGTACCCTCATGTGTCTCCTGCTAGATGTGCTTTTCTTTCACAAAGCAGGGCTTTTCTGACATCTTTGGTCTCCTCTTTGTCTATTCTAAAGGTAATAAGAAAGACCTACCCACTTCCCTTGAGGCAGACAGAAGGAACTCTAGAATATGTTGATAAACCTTCCCTTTCTCTCTACGTAGGACCCAAAGATCAGCACCAGCCTCCCTGTTCTGGATCTCATTGATGCCATTCAGCCAGGTTCCATAAACTATGACCTTCTAAAGACAGAAAACTTGGATGACGAAGAGAAACTCAACAATGCAAAGTATGTAAATAAACGTGGGGGTGAGAAAGGGGGCACAGGTGTCAACTGGGCCATTGTAGAATCTGGTGTTTGTGCCTTGTGCAAATACCTTATCTCTTACTATTCCTGGGTTTTCTTCTCATGACTTATTGCAGTTTCCTCATCAGTTTAGGTGTGCTCCAGTAGCAGCTTCAGATTGCTTGTGTTGGGATGGAGCAAAACAAAGCCTAGGGTAGTTTCGTAAGCAATAAGCAAGGCCAGAGATATGAGGGTTTAGGACATCCCTACATCTTTCTGGGAGAAGGGGCATAACCAGGTCCTTTACAAGTCTGGGATTCACCCCTGGTTTAGAATCCCAGCAGTGCCCTTTTCTCTGTGGCCAGCTTTGGAAAACAGGTCCTTTTTCCAAATATCCCCACATGACAATAGTCAGCACAGGCTCCTAGAGAGAAAGAGTTAAGCTGTGGTTATGTAGAGTGTAATTGGGATATCTAAGGGAGAGTACCAAGATGAGGGGGAGGAAGGGTCTGTGGCTCTTTAGAGTAAATGACTTCTAAGCTGAGCTCATCAGCAAAGATAGGTAAGCCAGCAGGAAACAGACAGAAGACAGAAGTTCTAGATAGAAGAACATTGTGAAAACAGAAAGAAAACAATAAACAACCACAAAGGTTTGAAACTAGCCAGGCCTAGGCCCCGTGCGCAGTTTAAGAGATGTAACAACGTCACACAATTTTTAAGCTGCACAGGGGAGACGTCTGACTTCAGAGACCAGGCTCCTGTGCATTGCCCCTCAAGGACAAGACACAGAATTCTTTCAAAACTGCTCAGGGCTTGGGACAGAGTAAAGCATATACCCTATTATGCAAGAGGCCTTGTGTTAATTTTTAGCATTGAAAACAAAACCACAAACAAACGTCTTTTTAAAGAAAAGAGTTTGAAGAGCTTTGGAATAAAATATCTGCTTTACAGACAGATCTGGGTATGGTGGCCTGGGCTGTAATCCCCCTGCTAGGGTAGCAAAGCCAAGCAGGTACATGGAACTCACTGTGGTCAACATGGTGAGTTCCAGGCCAGTGCAAACCACTGACCAAAAGAACCTAAAATAATTAAATAATGAAGGTGGAGCTGAAGAAATAACATATAAAGTTGTCCTTGACATATACTCATACATACAACACACACACACACACACACACACACACACACACACACCATGAAACAAAGTGAAATAAGTGTGGAGAAAAAACGTCCACCAAGAGCTAAGAATGGTTATGTTTTTGAGACTGGGTTATGGGTTGTGTTAGGAGCTTTTTTGTTTGATTTTTTTTAACCCTCACAGATTTTCATGTAGCTTTCCCTGTGTGTTTTGTGATGGGAACATTAATTTTCTTCATTAGTAATTAATTCGGAAGAAGTTATTGAGAGACGGACAAGGAGAAAGCAAGGGTGATCCTCTGAAATTAATTAGGTCACTAAAGTAAAGATAAGTTCTTTTGGAGACCAGGAGGAAGGAGTGGGGTCCTGGGTGGGGGCGGGTGAAGGTGTGGAGTAGCTACAGTAAGGGGTTGGAAAGAATGAGGGAACAAAAGAATCTCCAGGCATCAGTGTGAAAACAGTCACGACTCAGAGATTCTATAATGTATATAGAACTCGGAGGCTCTTGTGTGGCTGTGATGATTTCATTTGAAAAACAACAGAACCTAAAACTCTGACTATTCGAATAGCAGTGCACTATAAGTTAAAAAAACAATCTGTACATGGAACAGGAAATTATAGACCCGGGTATTATGCAGGACAAGATATTGTATGTGCGGTTTTCTCCTGATGTTTCTGTAGTTGAAACACAGTCCACAGAGTATTTGTTCCTAGCCGTGCATACTTAATTCTTGGGCGTTTCCTGCCGCCCTCTGCACCCCAAGAGAATATTTCTCAAAGCAGCAGCAGGGAGCCTGGAGAGAAGGCCCACCTGGCAAAGTGCCTGCCTCCCAAACGCAGGATCTGAGTGGAGACGCCCAACATCGGTGTTCACGGCCATAGGTGGTCATGCACACCTATGATTCCAGAGGTGGGAACAGGCAGGAGACTCCCTGGAGCCTGCTGACCAGCCAGCCTAGCCAAATCCCTGAGCTCAGTGAGATTCTGCATCAAAGAATAAGGTCAAGACTGATTGAGGAAGAACCCAGTGCTGACCTCTGACCTCTACACACACACACACATATACATATGCTTATATACATCTTAAAAAGGCAAAATTTGGGAAGGTCTTTGAGGGCAAAACATGTTTCATAGTCATCCTGTGACCAGGGAGGTACTGAGCCAAGAGTCGTCGGCCCACGTGGGCAGATGGGGTGGCCAGTCCCTGCCCTCACTGGGGGCTCCGTGGCCGTGCCCCTCAAGGGCCCTCCTCAGCCACTGCCGCTCAGCATTTGCGTTTCTTCTCCCTTTCAGGTATGCCATCTCTATGGCCAGAAAAATCGGAGCAAGGGTGTACGCCCTCCCAGAAGACTTGGTTGAAGTGAACCCCAAAATGGTCATGACCGTGTTTGCCTGCCTCATGGGGAAAGGGATGAAGAGGGTCTAAGTCCCAGAGGAGTAAGCCAGAAATCAACACAGACAAGCCTGAGGTGGGCACATGGTGCTCCCAGGATACAGAGGACCATTCAAGCCATTCCAAAGTCCTGAATCTTGGAGACATTATTTGAAATTCACATATTTCTTCTGCCAAGTAGCTTCTGCTATAATTAGCAATATGGGCTTCTCCTTTGTTTTTGTTTTTGTTTTTCCAGAAGATGTACTCTCCTACAGATTTTTATTCTTTGAAACTCTACCAGGAAAAAAAAAAGAGTTAAAAAGTTATTTCCAGACGTTCCCCTCCTCCCCTCCCCCCTTGCTTTCACTGGTAGTCAAGGGTATAAACTACAGTGTTCTCAAGGGTCGCCTGATCTCTTGAGCCAGTTTGATCTAGCTGCTCTTGGCCTTGTTCAGACTGAAGACCTAGAAGAGATCATCAAACTTGCCTTAAACAAACCGTCTCAACTAGAGGCCAGCACTGCGTGGTCACAGCCCCTCCTTGCATCTCCTTCTCCCAGTCTGTCTCCCTGTGAGTTTGCTCCATTCCCCTCAGAACCATACCTGCTCTGTGGTCCCCCTTTTTGTTTTTGCCAGCCTTGTCTCTAGGCTACTGGAGTATCTGACAAATCAGTCAAGATCTCAAGAGTCTCTCTGGGAGACTGCAACACTGGGGACTCAAGGAAAGTGTAATAGAGAGTAAAACCACTAGGGGGCAGCATGGTGGGACCATGAAGCATCTACCTTTCTGAGTGCACCTCCACGCCTTTAATCCCACTTGTTAGAGAGCTGCTTATTGTGGTGTTGACAAAATGCCTGCCGATTGCTGGAAGCAATCCTGCTCAGCTTCATTTGCTTTTAGACATCGGCATATTTGATTGCTGCCCAGCTATATTACCAAGTCTCGCTTTGCTGGAACTGCAGAAGCTTTTTGCCACCCTAAAATTCCTGGAAGGGGGGCATTGATATGTGCCAATAATCTATGTCCCTGCCTCACCCAAATGCTTACACGGGCCCATACACATATGTAGCTGGATGTCAAGAGTAGAATGTTGACTAGAAACTGCCTGGAATTCAGAACGAAGAAGACAGTATGAATTTGAATAGCTCCCGCTAGATAAGCAATTTCCACAAAAACCTACCAAAAGCTAAAAAGCCACAGAGCATCATGAACCAAAGCGAGACTCCCTCTGCATTAGCGAAAGGCTTACCGCCATAGCATCTTCCTTAGGGGTGGAAGGATGTAATGGAATGTTGTCTTCCAAAGCAATGCAAATGCAGGGCCTCTCAGCTCCCTCCCCTGACAGTGGGCTCAGGAAACCGCTAGATGACTGTTTCCAGCTCCCAAGCAGCATTCCCGCTGCATCCGATGCAAGGTGTTTGGCTGTGACTTTAGTCTGAACTTCGAGTAGCCTTGGATGATGTTTGTCCATCTGCCTCCGAGAAGGAGGGATGTTATTGTTGCCTTAATGGAAAATGAAAATAAATCATGTTAAAAAAAATCTTTCCGAATAAAAGGTCCCTGATTCTGGTTGTTTCTGCATATGCTTAAAGGATGCTTACAAACAGCTCGCTAGCACAGAGCACGTAATATCGGAGAAACTGTATAAGGGCTATGGAAGGCTTCCATACAAGAGAGAGAGCCTTTGTACTTGATAAAACTAGACACCACACACTATGGGTGTGTGGTAAGCGGTATTGCAAGGAGAAATGTCTCAGCTGAAAAACTGAAAAACTGAAAAACATTGCCATTAGTTGTATGAAGGAGGTTGAAACGGGGATTGTTACTAAATGCTTTGAACTCAATCGTAACAGTCAGGCTTGGAGACTGGTAAAATGACTTCTCATGTGATCTGAGCAAATGTGCTTTAAGTCAGCAACATCTGGGGCTTCCTGTCCCTCTGCGCTGGGTCTCACTACGGGGATGGTTGCGCTCATGGGGGAATAGGAAGCGAGTCTGCAGTGGCCAGCTCCTTCTGGGCTGAACAGCTGAGACAACAGAAATTTGCCCTCAGTGTGGCATGGCTCTGCCTTGACCCCCAGAGAAGCTCCGTTGCTATACACTGAGCTTCGGCCTCTAACACGCGTGCCCAGCCCTTCCACTGACTTATGTAAAACTGGCTCTTCCCCAGACTGGATGTATTTTCAGCTCCTGTATGTACGGACACCATATTTATCTGTGTTCCATGCACATGAAGAAGCTAACAGTACTATTGGTTGGGATTAGACTGCGGCTATAGGTTTTATACTTAAGCACACAGACTAAAGACAGGCGAGCTCTACCAAGGAAGAAGAACCATCGTGGATGGGAGACAAGGTACCCTGTAGCACAAGGGACGTTTGTATTCTAAAGTTAGCTATTTATGGTTATATTTCACTTGGGCAAGCAAAGCGAGGCACGAGGAGTTGAACCACACTCAAGGATCAGCAGTGGACAAAAGCCACTCCTTCCCCTCCTTAAACTGCACCTGAAGATCTATAGTAGCAACCACTCCCTCCCCTATCCCATGCTAGAGGTGTGCTTTGAAGCTACCAGTCTACTGGAGCCAGCTCAGTTTTGTCCAACTATTATTAAAACAGTGTAGGCTAAGAATTGGCACAGCAGGTATTTACAATATGGGAATAGTCAGGTTCTACCCTGAGGGCTTGTGAACCCCAAAGTACGATTGCATCAGCCACCCACTGCCTCTTTCTCAATTCCTCAATGTTCTGCCCAGTAATCAACTATTCTTACCATTTATTTTGTATCACAGGAATATCTGTGTATGTGCCATGTGCATCCTACAGTGCTTTATTCCCTATCTTACACTCTTCCACTAAACAACCTGACCTTGACATCCTCAGAGATGGAGCCACCTCGTCACATAGAGCCCAGCTCACCTTTTCAATGGGTACCTTGGATTGTGTCTGTGTCCAAGCTGGGTCTGACTTACAGCTTATGGATATTTCAATTGCCTCAGTCTTTTTGCCCCAGCAAATAAGGCCAAAGTGAATAATAGTGTACCCACTTCTTGAGCATAGCCTTAATTTTAATTGAATGGGTACCTATGTATTTCTGGCTTATTCAACTCATTACATTCTGGAGGAGTACAACAGAGATTATTTTT
>LR750080.1:788582-858542 GCA_902729485.2 Mus minutoides
TTTGTTGAAAAGGCTGTCTTTTTTCCACTGGATAGTTTTAGCTCCCTTGTCAAAGATCAGGTGACCATAGGTGTGTGGATTCATTTCTGGGTCTTCGATCCTATTCCATTGATCTACCTGTCTGTTGCTGTACCAGTACCATGCAGTTTTTGTTATGATTGCTCTGTAGTACAGCTTGAGGTCAGGCATGGTGATTCCATCATTGGTTCTTTTATTGTTGAGAAGAGTTTTCGCTAGTCTAGTTTTTTTATTATTCCAGATGAACTTGCTAATTGTCTTTTCTAGATCCTTGAAGAATTGAGTTGGAATTTTGATGGGGATTGCATTGAAACTGTAGATAGCTTTTGGCACGATAGCCATTTTTACTATATTGATTCTGCCAATCCATGAGCATGGGAGAACTTCAAGTCTCTGAAGAAAGAAATTGAGGAAGATCTCAGAAGATGGAAGGATCTCCCATGCTCATGGATTGGCTCTATTCTTTCTGCTTGTTTGTTTGTCCTATTCTGTGTGTCAGTTTTTGTTTTACCTTATTATATTTTATTTTGTTTTATTTTACTATTATGCTTAGGAGGCTGTTTGTTCTATAATGAGAGAGAGAGAGAGAGAGGAGGTGGATCAGATGGGAGGGGACATGGGAGGAACTGAGAGGAGTAACAGGAGGGGAGAATGAATTTAATGAAACTGGGGGGTTGGGACAGCATGAAGGACACAAAACAGGGGGACAAGTTAGTTAGTGTACAATTGCTGCCCACAATCCAGAGACAAGAAGGCAAGAGGATGATAACTCTTACATTACCTGGCACTTGAAAGCTGAACATCCCCATTTAAATAAGTAGTCTGGTTAATAGAGAGCTATGGCACATTAATTTGGAATAGAAATCTTTAAAAAGTAAAACTACAATGCAAACAAATATTTCTTTCTAAAGCTCTGTGGGATCTGTGGGATCTGATATAAAAGTGAATGACTTTATAGACAGCTACCACCAAAGCACACTGTTTATGTTCTGTTCCCGTTATGTTCCAGTTAAGGTACCCAGACAAGGTACACTTGGAAACTGTTTAAAAATGTGGGTCTCAGCCATCCTCTAGCCCTACTGAATCAGTACCTGTATCTCCAAAGATCTCCGCTTGATTCATGCTTTGGTTTGAATGTTTCACATGCTGTAAATGTAACCCCCAAGGTCATATGTCAAAGTTGTCTGGAGGTGGCGAATCCCAAGTCTTTGGGAGGTGTGTGGTTTGAATAAAAATGGCCCCCAGAGGCTCAATGGAGTGACACTATTAGGAGGTGTGGCCTTGTTGGAAGAAGTTCCTCACTTCAGGGTGGGCTTTGAGGTCTCAAATGCTCAAGCCAGGTCTAGAGTGGCATTCACTTACTGCTGCCTGATGTACCAGATGTAGAACTCTCATCTCCTTCTTCAGTACCATGTCTGCCTGCAATGCTTCCTGCCATGAGGGTAATAGACCGAACCTCTGAACTGTAAGCCAGGCCCAATTAAATGCTTTTCTTTATAAGAGTTGCCATGGACATGGTATCTCTTCACAGCACTAAAACCCTAACTAAAACAGAAGGTGCTTTGTCCACTAGGGGGTCTACCCTCACTCATATAGAGATCAGTTGACTCACAGATTACTGGGGTATCATAAGAACAGCTTTTACTATAAAACCAAGCCAAACCAAACCTAGCAAGCTCTCTTGGTTCTGCTTGCTTAGGGTCATGGTGTCTTGTGTCACCTTGAGACTCTAATGGAGACCCTCAGCAGAGGTAGCTCCTTCCTTGCCTTTGAGCACTCCTAGGCTCCATAATTATAAAAATAAAAGTACATTATTTATGAATGGTCAAGGCTGTGGCATTGAAGACCAGCCATGGGGAACGGACTGAGAGATGTCTCACACATGCATCAAAGCTTGAGAAACACTAGGAAGAACAGAGGTCTTATTAAAGATGTACAGTTGGTAGGAAACAAAGTCAGATACAGGCAAATTACATCTTTCCATGTACACTGAGCTTGAAGGCTGAAAGCATCCTTCCAATACCGTTTTCCAACATCGGAACTTGTTTGAGACAGAGTACCGCTTCCCTCCCTTTCTACATCTTCTACCATCCAACTTTTCCTTCCGTGTTCTTCCCATAGTCCCTCTCTTACAGCATCTTCTCTTCGGCACAGATCCAAAGAGTTGTGTCTTCCAGTCCTCCTGGGTTCATTCAAAGTGTCTTTTGGCACGACCTTCTCCTGGCGGCTGCCTTATTAATGGATCTGACCTTGTCTGTGCCTAGTCCCACAAATCTTCCCTCCTGTCTCTCTATAGCTCACACTGGACGCTTTGCATCGACAGTCTCTAGGATGATCTGTCTGTCTGTATACCCACTGACAGCTAGGTAACTCGGTAAACAAACTGTCCCCAAACCTCTGTCATTACTCTTCTCAGCCCCAAATGTGCAGTTTGCAACGACTTCCTGGGGATATAACTTCGCTGTTCTAACTGCTACCAAATCACTGACAGCTAGACAGGGAGGAGGTGTGCTTACCAATGAGTGTATACTTCCCTCCTGAGGAGGGAAGGGGCTTAATAATTTTGAGTAACCAAAAGACCAGTATGGCGCTGGGAGGCTGGCTCATTCAGTAAGGTGTGGGGACATATGTTTGAGCTCACGTAAAAAGCCAAAAACCAGTGTAGTCGTGCATAATTGTCATCCCAGCAGTGGGAAGGTTGACACTGCTCGATCCTTGGGGCTTGCTGGTCAGCCAACCTAGCCTACTTGGAAAAATCCCAAGCCAATGAGAGACGCTGTTTCAAATAAAGGGGAATGTGCGTGGAGAATGACAAGTAAGAAAAGACACTGGAGGAAGTTGACCTCTGACCTCCTTGTGCATATATGCTCCTGTACATTATACATATATAATAATATGCATATTATACACATACATGTATGCATATATACATACAAACACACACACACACACACACACACACACACACACACACACACACGAAAAGACCAGTATGGCTGAGAATAGGAACTGCTATATTTCATATTTCGAGAAATAGGCGGGCAGTAAAAAAAAACTCAGGAGAGATTTCCATACTTTAAAGTATGGAGGAAGCACCTGGCATTCGCCACTACAAACGCCCGTATCTTTCTCTGACACTCGGTTCCTACAGAGTGATGGAGCCTCTAATTTGCCCCTAAGAGATTCTATAGCTTGTGATTCATGCACCACATTGGAGAGGACTTGGCTGACTCAGTTCAGCTGCTCAAGCATGCTGGCTGCTCAGTGGAATCGCCGTAAGAGCTTTAGAAATAGCCCTTGCTTGTAATCATCGCCCCGACATTCAGATACAGTTGGTTTAAGGATATCCAAAAGTGACTGAATATGCAGGGACATTTGAGAACTGCTCTTCTGTATCTGGAGTATGGCTCCGAAGGCCTGGTTAGAGCACCTCGGCAGGCAAATAGAACAATCAAAGTGAATATGAATTCACGAAAATGTACCAACAAGAATGCTTGCTCTCTCCACTGCTCTAACCAGCAAGCCAATGAGCATGCTCCCATCTGGGTTGCCAGGCAACCTACTTGGAGCTAGCACTCTCTGGCTCAGTTTTGTGCACCAAAGCAAGGAAATTGGAACCCAGGATTGAGCTGTCTGCTTTTAGTTTTTTAAACGTCTTTTAAAGTGTGTCTTCTTTCCTCCCCTTTAGAAATACAGGAAGCCAGATACCCTAAGAGTTGGTGTAAATTATAACACGGATTCATTTTCTATGAATAAACATGAGAGAGAACGTGTGAAGCGTGAAAAGATCTATCAATTATGTTCTTCAAAGCCGCCCAAGATTATGCAGCTTTAATGGCTGAGTAATTTTGAAAAGAAAGCTTGGAAATTGAGCTGCACCTGAACTCTAATTAAAAAAAAAAGGCACCAAATTAATTAGCTCTCGGCGCTTCTCTAACAATGAGTCTGAAGTACATGTCTGAAATGAGCTGGTGGAGGCGGCCATGGCTTGGCCCTTCTTCTCACTGAGCTTGAACCTGGGAGAAACTCTACGCAGCAATCATTAGAGAAACGTCTGCCTTAATAAAGAGGGTTATGAGGTTTCATGAAATCCTTGTTAGGTTATTTTCGCCATCTAATATTTCAAATTAGCTGGAGACTCGATCCATGAATAGAATGGGCCTCACATGATCCAATTGGCTGAATCTGCTTGTCTGTCTCTTTGCATGGGAGTTTACCACCTAAAATAACAGAGGCAGAGGACTGGCTGTTCTGGAATTGTGATGGAGCAGTTGAGCTCCTGAGCAGAGCATGCACTGGCCTATGCTCACACTTTTCCACTTACAGCTCTTTATTATGAATGAGCTGCGTTGTCCACCTGTTTTGCCAGTTGCTTTTAGATGTTATCCAGTTTAGCCCTTATCACAACTCTCTGTTAGACTCACTTGAACAGTGTGGTATATGTACTTCCCATACAAAATCCAAAACAGAATCAGACACATGATTTTCACCAACACTTCTTTCTGCCTATGTAGACATAAATGCATATACACACAAAATATACAATATATAGGATATATGCCATCATATATTTCCTGGGGAGCGAGAAATAGGCATAGAAAGAAACAGAAGCTCCCTGTTCAAAATGAGCCCCGCAAACCAGGACTCTAACCCTGAAGATACAAATGCTAATGAGAGAGCAACGAAATCCACACAAGGAACAGAGATTCGCTCTGAGTGTAACCGACCTGGCAGAGCAGTGTGACACCGACTTTAAGGAAATATTCTAAGTTCTCATCATGATCCGAAAAAGAGACTGGCGGAGAGCCAAACATAGGCAAGGCCCTGGAGTTCATTCCCAGCAGGGCAGAAAGATAGGAGAGAGGGAGGGAGGACACAGACCTGGAGGAAGAAAGGGAGCCGTATGGAATCCTACTGTAAATGATTGAGTAATAAAGTAATTTTACATAGTACATTAAAAATAATGACAAAAGCCCCAAATTGGTAAATATATAAACGCCCTATGAAAGATTTTCAGTTGCTCAGATGATTCTCTAGTGATTATGATATCTGTTTGAATGGGGTAATGAGTTGGTAGATAGTAAGAGAAATGGAACAATTAGGGACAAAGATCATGATTTTCTAAACCGTGAAAGGACAGTCATAGGACATAAAGGAGTGACTGACAAGCTCCAGTAACAGTAACAGCTGAAGAAGGAAGGATGGTTTACAAAACAAAAACAAAAACCTAAATTCTCAAATCAAAAGATAATTAAAAACAAACAAACCAAATACATGTCTAGGCCAGAGAAACATGTCTGAGTTGCATCAAGAAGAAAGCCCAGCTAATGTGCCAGGAGCACCGATCCTGTCAGCAGATGCTCAGCACAGCAAGAGACGCTGAAGGACATGAAGTCCTACTACACATGCTACTACGTGTAGCTACTACATGTTTGGGACCAACAGAGAAAGAAAGTTAAGATCAGTGGTCTAGATGGTTTTATGCCAACCTGACACAAGCTAGAGTCATCTGAGAGAAGGGAATCTCAAATGAAAATAATGCCTCTGTGAGATCAGGCTGTAGGCAAGCATGTAGTAATTTTTAAAAATTATTTATATGTTGACTTAAGATCCCATCCTCATCCTCCCCATACCCTGTCCCTTTCTCCTCTGAGAAGGGGGATCTATAAATGAACCACATTTTGTTTATCCATTCCTCAGCTGAGGGACATCTAGGTTGTTTCCGGTGTCTGGATATCACAAATAAAGCTGCTATGAACATAGTAGAGCAAGTGTCCTTGTGGGATGGTGGAGCATCTTTTGGGTATATGCCCAGGAGTGGTATAGCTGGCTCTTGAGGTAGACCTATTTGCAATTTTCTGAAAAACTGCCAAATTGATTTCCAGAGAGGTTGTACAAGATTGCATTCCCACCAGCAGTGGAGGAGTGTTCCCCTTGCTCCACATCCTCGCTAGCATGTATTATCCCAAGTTTTTTTTTTAACCTTATCATTCTAATGGGTGTAAGGTGGAACATCAGAGTCATTTTGATTTGCATTTCCTTGATGACTAAGGATGTTGAACATTTCTTTAAGTGCTTCTCAGCCACTTGCAATTCTCTGTTAAGAATTCTCTGTTTAACTCTGTACCCCAATTTTTAAATTGGGTTATTTGGGTTGTTGGTGTCTAGCTTCTTGAGTTCTTTATATATTTTGGATATTAGCCCCCTGTCAGATGCAGGGCTGGTGAAGATCTTTTCTCAATCTGCAGGATGCCGTTTTTTTGTCCTATTGACAGTATCCTTTGACTTACAGAAGTTTTTCAGTTTCATGAGGTCCCATTTATTAATTGTTGATCTTAGTGCCTGAGCCATTGTTTTCTGTTCAGGAAGTTGTCTCCTATACCAGCAATTGTGAGTGGTATCACCGCTGAGCTGGTGGTCCTGGTTCTCTAAGCAGGCTGAGCGAGCCATGAGGAGCAAGTCAGTAAACAGCGCTCCTCCATGGCCTCTGCACCAGTCCCTGCCTCTAGGATCCTGTTCATTTTGAGTTCCTGCTCTGGCTTCCTTCAGTGGACTGTGATTCAGTAGATGTAAGCCAAATAAACCCTTTCCTCCCCAGGTCACAATGCTTCCTTGCAGCAATATGAACTCTAGCTAATACAGTCAGACACAAAGAACATAAAAGATCATGCCACCCTATAGACTGTTGCTAAAGGAAATGTCCAGTTACTTCAGCAGAAAGAACTATAATTCAAAATATATTGACTTTCATACTATCTTTAGGGAACACAGAACACAAAATATATAGCCCAACATTTATTATACTTGTCAGAAAAATCTTCTTCCCTCTTGTGCTCACAGAAGATAAACACATATGTATCCATGTGAGTAGATATGAACACACAGGTCCTCACACATAAGCATTAAAATACAGTACAAATGTATACCCAGAGACTGTGGCAGCATGCATAGGGCCTGCCCAGGGCCAAGCTAGATGGGGTCCCCTTGCTCAGAGAAGGAATTGGACATGAGCTCCAATACCTAACCAAGAAGCTATAGCTGCTTGAAATGAAAAGGTAGCTTTCTTCAATGGCATCTCACTGGATACACAAACCACACTTGGGAAGAGCAGGCTCCATGTCCAGCAGTAGATGAGCAGCTCAAAGGGAACTCACCGTGGGTTTTGTAGCTTTTTTTTTTTTTTTTGTCTCATATTGCTTTGTTTGGGGCTGTTTTGTTTTGTTTTGTTTCACCTTACTGGTTTTCAGCGTGTATATATGATTTTTTATTTTTATGTGTGTGTGTGTGTGTGTGTGTGATTTGTGCTCTTTCTTCATATTGTTTTATTCTGCTTTGCTTGTTTGTTTTTTATTTTGCCTGTTTGTTTTCTAAAGAGAAAGGGAAAGGATGGACGGAGGTGGAAGGACAAGGAAGTGGGGGAGACCTGGGAAGAGATGAGGAAGGAGAAGCCATGACCAGAACATGCTGTATGAAAAAAGGTTGGTTTTCAATGAAAAAGAAGAGTTACTTGGACTAGTTTCCTCCCCTCCCCTCTCCCTCTCCCCCTTTCCCCTTCCCCTCCTCTTCTCTGTCTGTTATTTACTTGAAACCCAGATTTATTTGCTCTTCTTTGTATTCAACATTTGAATTTATGTTTCTTTATTTTGGGGATGTGAAAACACGGCAGGCATGTCCTACTCAAAAGGTTTATGCAGATAAATCTCTCTCTCTCTCTCTCTCTCTCTCTCTCTCTCTCTCTCCATTGCTGCTCTGTCCTCTCTCCACACATGCCTGTGGGAGAGCAAAACCGCTGATTTATGACCTATCCTCCCTGTGATTTGCTTGGGGAAGTCATCTTAACCCAGTGACTCTTTGATTTGGTGACTTTAAATCTCAGAGGAAGTCTGAAATGTCCCCCTGCCCCCCAGGTGTCTGTTGTGGAAAAGCTGGATGGACTAATCTGTAAATTTCCCTGCCCTAATCTCAGGAACATTTAAGTGTACTTACAAGCCGGAATGTGGGGAAGGCTGTCAGGACTCTGTCTGCTTACAGAGTGCAGGTGCCACCTGAGACTAAACAGAATGTGAGATGGTGCTCAGCGATGGGCGTGGGCCTTCATTGAGACAGTGGCTGCCTTGATGAGGTTCTCTGAATGAACATAATCCAGAGTTGCCTAAACTCTTTACTGCTTGTACCAGCCCCATGATGCTGGGCCTATCTTTCCCTATGATTAAAGAAAGATATTTTTGCTGGGCAGTGGTGGTGCATGCTTTTAATCCCAGCACTTGGGAGGCAGAGGCAGGCAGGTAGGTTTCTGAGTTGGAGGCCAGCCTGGTCTAGAGAATGAGTTCCAGGACAGCCAGGGCTACACAGAGAAACCCTGTCTTGAAAAATCAAAAAAAGAAAAAGAAAAAAGAGAAGAAGAAAGGTATTTTTAGTGGAGACTCTGGAGTCCTCTACACAGACCCTGCTGCTCAGCTTTTTAAGCCACACTTTGAAGAACTCACCTTACATCTTCACCTAGGTTGAAAATGTTGACAAGGACACAGTTAGAGGAAGAAAGTTTTCTTCTTCTCCACTGAGTCTTCCCCATGACACGGACGGACCAGGATCTTCTCAGCAGTCTTCATGACTGCGAGTCTTCTGTGAATCAGACCATATCCTCTGAGAATATTCCAAGCCTTCTCTGAGGGATTATTCATCTCCTAGGTGCACCTACCCTGCTATCTACAAGCTACAATGCATTTATAAGAGGCCACAGTTAGCTATGAACAAGACCAAAGCAAAATCACAAATCTACTAAAAACATGAACCTTTTTGAGTTTGTTTAGTTCAGTTGCATGGACTTTATATATGACGTCATGCCACAATGCCAGGATTAAAATTGTCTAAATTAGACACAATGGCTGAGCTCATCATGGTTTGTTGTTTTGGTGTTTTTTGAGGGTTCAGTTATCAAACGACCTAACTAATTGTACGTGTGTGTTTCTTTTAGACTGTGGGAATGGAAGCTCCGTGAGCTGAGCTGCAGAAGCCAGAGGGAGACAGCTGTTATACTTTAACCAGTGTGTAAAGAAGGCTCTTAGGCAATGAGTTATCCGGGACTTTCTCCCCAAGGACTTGCTCAGCAAGTCACTGTTGGGATGAAGCTTTATGGCTTTGGAGTCCTGGTAGCCATCATCCTCTATGAGCAGCATGGCTTCGCCTTTCAGAGGTAACACCAGGGGCCTGGGTGGGCTGCGTCCTTCCCACCTGTGTGCCTCTCACGGAGCAGAAGTAGCGTCCTGGGATGGAAAGCCAACTGGGTAGTGGCCAGTTCCTTCAGAGACCTGAAGTGGTTTGGGGATAGCAGGGTATCAGTAGTAATTTTTTTTCATTTTCTGCTTTCATTTTACCAGTGTGATAAGTATATTCAGAGTCTACGGAGATTAAATAAGCAAATCGGACCCTGACGAATTGCCTGTACCTTCACATAACACATGATTTATATTCTTCCTGACTTAACACATAGAAATATGCACTAAATAAATAAGTTTTATTTTCATCTTGTTCATAGAGCACAGGAGGGGGAAAGGTAAAGGTATAAAATAGATCTGGATTGCACACAGTCATTGAGACCGTGAGAGGAAGTTGCATTACAATGGACAGATAGAAGAACTTAGCTATTTCTTCATTAGCTTCGTGGAGTGATTTCCTGAGAATCTTTGACCATAAACTGATTAGGACACAAATGAATAAATGTTAGAGCACACATAATACATGGGATAACAGTTGCAGCATACCTTCTGGGTTATAACTATTAACTAGTCAAGGCTAAACTTTAAAATGTATATATAACTTTGGAATTGTTATACTTTTTCTTTGTTTTGCGTCTATAACCCTTTTCTAGTTGTCTCTGAGATGGGCCCTTGGCTTCCTCTTACAGAATCACAGGGAGAGACAGCACTTGATCCCAGAGTGGGTGGGGAAAAGTCTATGCATCAAAACCTTTTCTGAGTTATAAAACCCATAGAATATCACTCATTCCTGTAATGTTGGATGGCTGAAGTTGTATTTATCACAGCTGGCTAATTCTTTTCTGTTCCATGTGATTGTCAAGCAGCAAGCAGTAAATCCCACTGTGAAGAGACTGGTTGTTAATGAGTTCATACAAATATCAGAACAGCTAGAACAGTTGGTGACTCGTGCATCTAAATTTTATTAATAGTTAAGTAAGTATGATTTTAGAATCTTTGTAGGGTCAAATACTCCATAACTTGATGGTTGTCTTTTATTAGAAGGTAGCAGCAACTCTGATAACATCATCTAACCCTAACCCTAACCCTAACCCTAACCCTAACTCTAACCCAGTTTCTATAGAGGCAACATCATTGTCTTTGAGTGGAGGGGGCAGAAATCCATTCTGATTTAGGAGTGTGTTTGACTCATGTACTAGGCTGGATATAATACTGCTATTTAAATACCTACCCTATACTTGGGATCTGTCCTCCTCTCCTTTCTCCTTCCCATCCCTCCTCTCTTCTCCTCACTTGTCCCACCTCTATCAAATGGCTTTTCTATGTTACCCAAGTTGACTCTGAACTTCTCATCCCCTGCCCAAGCCTCTCAAGCAGATGTGCCTGGACTGCAGATGTGCACTACTGAGCTGGCTCCAGGCCGCCATGATGATTCTATACTAACTTACACAGGGTACTTACTCATTGCAACACAAGGCACGAAAAGATCTTGCCATATCTTTACAAAATCATCAAATCTGTGCCCATTCAGTAGAGCTAAATAATGCAAATGAAAGAGGCGGGCAAATGGAGATGGTAAGGGCACGAGTGAGAAGACTCCCTTGCACGTGGTTCCTACTTCCTTTGCTGCGGCATGCACACTGAAATCTACAGAGACGTATGCTTGAAGAGTGGGATGAGAAAATGGTTACAGTGTAGCCAACTGATGCTACATGGAAAATAGTGCTTGCGCATACCTGGAGGACCTACATGTGAGTGAGAGGAAAAGGAGGGGCCATGTTGGAGACAGAAGCATCCCCGAGCTCTGAACTCTCACCCCTGCGCTAGAAATAATAAAATGAACCCCCTCCCCCAGTGTTCCTGAGCTCTGCTTTTTCAAGAGTAAGCTATTACTACCACTAAAAGAAAAATCTAATTTCATTCAGAGTGACAGCCTTTGATAAATTCTTATTTCTGGGGGTTAGAATTTAAACCTTTCCAGAAAGCAGTAACCAGCTGGCGTTTGCCTGAAGCTGTTCTTTGTTACTATTTTCTTGCCATGATCATTTTCCTAATAACAGTTTGGGTTGGAGCAATGTCCTCGTGGTTGATTTGTAGGTGTGTGCTGATAACTCTCATCCGTGAAATGCCTTGGAACCGCAGCCACAAAACAGCCTGTATAAAGACATAAATACCATATGCCAAAGAGGACAAGAGGACGGCAGCTGAAGCCCACATTTCCATATTCAGTTGATTTTCAGGGCCAGATAAATAAATAAAACACTAGCAAGAATCTTGTAAACAAAGTCATTAATTGTATTGTGCAATGATTATCTAAGTGGAGTCTGTCAGGCCAGGCCATTGGAAAAAGAAAAATGAGAAACATGGACAGAAAGGAAGAGAAGGGTTTGGAGAAGAGGGCATGGGAGGCATCATAGACCACAGCATATGTGGTTTGTTAATGCCACACTCTGGCTGGGTACCCGATTCCAGTCATTCTCTTTCAGTTATTAGTTCTGCCCTCTCTACTCATAACTAATCATTATTTTCACTTCAAGGAACAGACCACCAGTGGCCCCCAAACACTGTAAAGCATATGACAACATCATAACCTAGAACTATCTATCTATCATCTATCTATCTATTCATCTCTCTACTCATCTCTCTATTTATCTATCTATTCATCTATCTATCTATCTCTCTCTCTCTATCTATCTATGTATTTCCATCAGCTATCTCTATCAGCTGTTAATATACCTCTCTACCTATATACTCATGTATGTATAATCTATCTCTTCTTCCTCTATGCTTATAAGTTTTATTCTATTTTTAGTGCAAGTTTTTTTTTTTTTTTACTAAATATTTCTTGTGCAAATGCTGTAATTATCACTATAGAGATTTGTCTTAGTCAGGATTTGTATTCCATATTTCATCAGGACTGAGAAGCAAGTTGGAGAGGAAAGAAAGGGTTTATTCAGCTTACACTTCTACATTGCTGTTCATCACCAAAGGAGTCAGGACTGGAACTCACACAGAGCAGGAACTTGGAGGCAGGAGCTGATGCAGAGGCCATGGAGGCGTGTGCTGCTTACTGGCTTGCTTCTCCTGGCTTGCTCAGCTTGCTTTCTTATAGAACACAGGACTACCAGCCCAGGTACAGCACCACCCACAATGGGCTGGGCCCTCCCACCTTGATCACTAATTGAGAAAATGCCTTATAGCTGGATTTCATGAAGACACTTCCTCAAGGGAAGCTCCTTTCTCTGTGGTAACTCCAGCTGTGTCAAGTTGATACACAAAACCAGCCATTATAAGAGTCAACAAAACACACCTTTATTTTCATCTCTCGTTGCCCCTGGGCATTCTACATAGTGGAATTACTTTTCCTCAGGGATGCACAGGTCAGAAGAATCTCATGGCTTTTCAGCCCATTGTGAAGTAACTGACAGACCTTGGACTGTATTAAAATACAAAGTGTCTCTATTCAGAAGTTAGAATACCATCTCCAGTGAAGCTGTTGTTCAAATTTCTTGGTCTTTCTTGTTAAAAAGAAAAACTTTAGATTTATTCAATGAATCTGTTGGTTGAAGTGAAGAGAGCAGCATGTAAATCCTTCAGTTCTGACCAGCATTCTGGGAATACATCCAGTTAGGTACAGAAATAGGATGTTTGGGAATGGAAGAACATGGTTTATTGACTGCCTTGTGCTATTTCAGCTGATCTAACAGGGAAGAGCCCGAGACTGGCTCAACCTCAGTTGCTATTTGCAGTGCCTGGCTCAACCTCAGCCACTGGAAACACAAAACCAAAACCAAACAAGAAAATCTCCTAACTTAGACTTTTTTGTTCATTCACCTGTGTAATCAACCAATTCGCATTACTGTAGCAGACTCTGAGGCCCCTGTGGCCTTCTTTATGATTTACCTCACATAGCAGGAATTTCTATCTGTTTCTGGCCAAATTCCCCCAGGAGGTTGGCTCTGAGATGAAGAATGACCTACAGGCAGTTTTCTGAAAAGAGATGTCATCCAGCTCTGTGGAGGAAGGAGGGATGCTAAGACCTGCCACCACTGCCCCGGCAAGTCCCCTGCCACACTGGAGCATTTTTTAAATTCTCCCATCATGGCTGGCGAGAAGGTGCTTCCAAGCTCTCCCCCAGTACACACATTACAGCAGCTTTTACCTTCTGGGATCATGTGGGAGCCATACCAGCTTTCAGTATGATCATTTGTGAGCTTGAGTCAACTGCCACAGGACTCTTGCAGAAAGGAGTTGTAATCCCTTTAGACCAGTGGTTCTCAACTTTCCTAATGCCACCACCCTGAAATATAATTCCTTATGTTATGGTGACCCCCCCCCAACCATAAACTTACCTTTGTTGCTGCTTCATAACTGTAATTTTTCTGTTATGAACTGCAATGTAAATATCTCACAGGCAGGTTATCTGATATGTGACCCACAAGCGGGTCACAACCCACAGGTTGAGAACTCCTTCTTTAGCTATTTCTTACAGTGCTACAGTGTCTTTTGGGGGTGTCTAGATTCTCCTTCAGGCAAGGAAATCTGGGTGTAAGTACTGACTCCAGTCTGGAAACTAGACAATGGTTTATGACTTTTGACTATGTTAGCTTGTCTTCAGTCCTTCTCAGTGCCCATCTTTGACATACCTTGATTATAAAGATTAAGCAATAATCTTACTGGCTATTCATGTGTAATTGGCCCTGGGAATGTTGTGTTCTCTCCACCCCCTAGCTCCCTGAAGGTCATGTCTTTCTGGCTACTGCTACAGCTTTGCTGCTCAGAAGAGCAGTTGTGCTCGGCTTCTTGCTGATACACAAGCCCTGCCACCTGGAACTGGCAGTAGTGTGTGTGTGTGTGTGTGTGTGTGTGTGTGTGTGTGTGTGTGTGTGTTGGGGGCGTGGGAGGAGATCTCATCATCTCTGTTGCTATCAGGAAGCTCCAGTCTGTGGCAGAATGCCCTACACTGGCTCTGTGAATTGAATCTGTTCCTTGCCTGGCTTCCAGGACAATAATAAGGACTGAAGCCTGGCAGTGGCAATGCTGGGCAGCATAGGGGGAAAGAGTTACCCTCCGCTAATGGGGGGGGGTGTTCTTGGACATGCTGATGGATTCAACATTCTAGTTAGGGCTTTGGGGAGGGTTTGGATGCTAGGATGGTTTTTAGACCCTTGGAGAAAACAATGGCTTACACTAACTAAACTCAAAATAGAGGAATTAATGTGGCAGATACTTAAAGTGTGCGTGGGAGGGTGGGGGTGCTATTAATAGACTGAGACATGCCAGGATATACATACTGTGCAAGGTGGCAGCACTCTGTTTATTGTAGAGATCAAGGACGAAGAGGAGGCTCCATAGCGCTGGAGTCCAGAGTGCCTTCTTTAGTCAAGGGTGGTTTTAGTACTTCTTGTCGTCATTCTTCTTGTTGCTGCTGTCATTGGTTTGGTTTGGTTTTTCTGAGTAAATAAAATGTTAAGATTTCTTTTTAAATTATTTTTAAGATGGAAAAAATTAGAGAGAAAACATTGAAACTGTGTCCCCATGAGAAAAAGCTCTTCGACATGCCAGTGGCCATTTTTTTTCTGTATTTCCTTCATTTTCTGCAGCTTCTGTCCCTGTCCCTGTCCCTGTCCCTGCCCTTGTCCTGCCCCTGCCCCTGCCCCTGCCCCTGCCCCTGCCCCTGCCCCTGGTGCTAGGATTAAAGGCCAGAGCTACCACACCCAGCTACCTTTAAGAAACCAAAACAAAAACACAAAAACCAATTGTAATTAGCTGTGTGTGGTGGTGCATGCCTTCAATCCCAACATTCAGGAGGCAGAGGCAGGCAGAGCTTTGTGAATTTGAAGCCAGCCTGGTCTACAGAGTGAGTTCCGGAACAGCAGAGTTACATAGTGAGACATTGTCTCAAAAAACAAAAATAAAAACAAACAAACATTGCAACTATGTATAAGGCTCTGCGTTTGATACCTGTGATAAAAAAACCCACCATATTTTGCCCCCTCTCCTTCCCAGACAGCCACGGGAGCTGGGGTTCACAATATGTTCTTTGTGTATTCGTAACTTTCTCCTGCTTTTAATACATAGTAGTTTTCTTTTTCTTCTAAATTAGTTTTTCAAAACTAGGACCATATTTCAGTTTGCGTCATCTTGTTTCACTGCTTTATAATATATCACGGAAATCATCCCCAAGTTAACTGTTATAAATCAAACTCATTCTTTATAACTGGAAAACGCCCTAGGATAGCTGCATGCGTGTTTCCAGTTATTGACACTTTGAAGAATGATTCAATACATAGCCTTGAACATATGCCCCTAGGCAATGGTTGAATGGATTATGCTAAACCTGTACCATGGATCCACATCAAATTTCCCAGGCTGATGTTCTATGAACCACTGCTGGCTCTTCTCAATGGTGTCCAGAATCCAGAGTCATTTTATCAAAGTTCTCCAAACAAAAGCATCCTCTGCCCTATTGCTAATCATGGTTATCTCCTTACCCCTAGTTACTTAGGAAAGGAAGCCCAAATGTATCAGTATGCTTTCAAACTCTTCTCTATGGAAGGACTGCCTAAGATTTTTACATGTGACCCTGGTTATATAGGTATATAAAACCGATAGGTATATAAAATCTACCAAAAATAAGTCCTAAAGAAATTGGTTTTAAACCAATTCTTTACTATCCACAGAACCTTATTGTTTAATAAAGATGAAGACAAAGTTGCAAGCTAATGAGACAAGCATGTTTATTTACCTTTAACACAAAGGAGTAAACGCTGTAGACCATCTGGTACTACAGGATGAAGAGTGTTTTCAACTTTCTTGGTGTTAAGCGATATCCTCATTTTTATGCAATCAATGCTGAGAAGTCCGCCTTGCATAAATACTCCACACACGGTGGGAGAAGTATGATAGAAACATTGTAGGAATTGTTGGAAATTCTGTCCTAACCCCAAGCCAAAATTCATTTAATGGCTTTTTGTGAAAGGCGAGTAAGTGACTCAAACTGCAAGTTTTAAAATCCAATCATCTAACACGATACACTCCAAAGGTGACGCTGACCTGTGGGTGCGAGGGGTAGCAGTAAAGAAGTGCTAACTCCTTGTTTTCGGTAATGAAACCACCACATGTTTGTAGCAGCAGAAAGCCGACACACGCCGCCGTTCAGGACAGTGGAACAGTGTGGAGTCTGAGTTGAGGTGTTTCGGGATCCACTGGGATTTCGTGGTCTGGTGGTACAGAGTCCACATGCTGTGTGTTCAGAGACAGCTGCACTGACCTCATGAATGTCATGCTGTACAGGAGAATGCTACCACAAATGCCTTAGATCCATCTGGCGTTTGGTTTTAAATTAATTTTTTTGGTTTTTTTTTTTTTTTTTGGTCTTCGTGTATTCCAAAACCTTTTATTTACTGTTGCCAAGGTTTTAGGAGCTCCACACTCAGCTACATGGCTTCAGACTCAACTATGATTTAGAGAGGCGGAGGAGATGCAGATAAATTTCTTTCTGTATAGTTACTATTCTTCCCCTTCTCTTAACACCCATGTACTAGAAGGAGCAGGTTGTCGTTTCCCAGCAAAGCCCTGTGACCTCCGGGATTCAGCCTCAGCCAGTCTAACTTAGTCAATAAACCCTGTGTCTTAGTTAGGGTTATCACTGCTGTGATGAAACACTGTGATCCAAAGTAACCCGCGGAGGAAAGGGTTTGTTTGGCTTACATCTACTGAGTCACCATCCACTAAAGGAAGCCAAGGCAGGAGCTGCAACAGGACAGGAACCTGGAGGCAGGAGCTGATACAGAAGCCATGAAGGGGTGCTGCTCACTGGCTTGCTCAGCCTGATTTCTTACAGAACTCATGACCGACAGCCCAGGGATGGCACCACCCACAATGGGCTGGGTCCTCCCACATCAATCACTAATTAAGAAAATGCCCTATGTGCTTGCCTACAGCCCATCTTATGGAGATATTTTTCTCAGTTGAGGGTTCCCTCCTTTCAAATGACTATAGCTTGTGTCAAGTTGCCATAAAACTAGCCAGCGTATCTCCCACAGAGCCTGTGCTAATAATGCCTATGTACCCTCCTGAAAGCTACTATAACCTCTTCTGCACTTACATAGTTCTCTGTTTACTTCTTGGAGAATGAGTGGTTAAGAGTTAAGAACACGTGCTGCTTTTGCAGAGGATTGTAGTTTGGTTCTCAGAACCCATAAGGGAGCAAGCCACTGATGTCTCCAACTCCAGGGGATCCAGGGCCCTCTTCTAGCCTCTGGTAACACATTTACACAATACACATGCACACATGCAAACTGAGAGACAGAGACAAAGAAAGACAGAGAGACAGAGACAGGGAGAGACAGGTACAAAAAAAAATAAATCTTAAAAAATAAGAATTTTTAGAGTGACAGGAAATTTGCAGAGGAGACACATGGAGTTCTTGCTTGGCCCTCATGCATGTTTCCTAAACGTATTATCTTACATTATCGCCCCATATTCGTCAAAACTGTGAAGCCAGATCTGGCTGGCCACTGCTTTCTTCTTCTCTTTATATAGTCACCTCCTACAGAAAAATTGGGGCAAGCTGCAGAAGTGACTCTGCTCAGAAGCCCTCCCTCCCTCTCCGAGTAAATGGTTTACAAACACAAGGTAAACTGAGACTGAATCACACTAATGTATTGCCCAGACTGTACCGCATCCCTAGATTTCCTAACGCTGTAGCAAGTGTTACACCACAGAAAGGGATACACAGAGCAAAAGAACGTGCTCAGAAAACTGATATCCCCAAATCAAATTCATTTGTATGTCCTGGCAGCAAAGGTGGCTAGGATATGGAGTATTCAATCACCATTTGCAAAAAGAAAAGAACATTGTTAGAACAAGTATAATTTTAAGATATATTAATGGATAAAACTTTTTAAAAAAAGACATTAAAGTAGGCCACACAGATGAATCTTCTGAATTTGTTGACGAGAAGACTCGGAATCACGAGTATGTCCATCCTCTGCAAATTATGAACCTATAAATTCAATAAACTCACCATGGAAACCTGAAGATTTTATGAATCATGACAGGTGTTGGTTTTTAAATTTTATGCTGAAGATCAGATCTCCCCGAAAGGCTCTTTTTGAGAGGCACGGGGTGAGGGTGGTGGGGGACAGGAGCTCATTCTGTAAGATACTGAGAATTCGTTTGGAGGGTGAAGAAGTTAGTTCAGGTAGTAATCTGATCCTCAGAACCCATGGGGGGGGGGAAAAACCCAGCTCTGGTGGCTGGTGCTTTATCCTCACCACTGGGGAGAAAAAGGAGGCAAAGAACAACACCCCCATTAAAACACCACAGCCCAGAAAGCCGTCCTATATTATAGGTGAGGAGCATCCCAGGTTACGCTACAACAACTCATGCATTCTAAAAGAGCCTTGCCTAATGCAACGAAACCTTAATTAGTAATTCATTTGTGCTGCTATAGCAACAGCAGAATACTTTCAACTGTGCGTTTATAAGCACGAAAACTTCTCCCTGTGCTAGAAGCTAGAAAACCAAGGTCAAGGACGAGCAGATTTCCCTTGGAAACGTGCACTGGGTAGGAGGGAATGGGTGAAATCACTCCCAGGCTTCTTTTATAGGGACATTCATCTTAATCTTATTCCAACACAGGCCCTTCCTGCTACTCCACTCTAAATTATTTCCATTACACAGCTCGATGTCTGTCTTGAAGTTCTTTGCTCTAGCATGCTTTCAGCCACGCATATCCCCACGTTGGCTGAAAGTCAGGTCTCAGCACAGCCATGTGCAAGGCCAGGGGATGCAACTTTTCTGCAGCCGGGGAAAAAGACACGGTTTGATGCACATTTTCTCAGTCAGGTAGTGTGCAAAGTAAAGCAAAAGATAATGAGGAGCAAGAGCGGGAAGGGAAGGCACTGGGGGTGTGGGGATGTGAGAGAGGAAGAAAGAACACACGGGGACCTCCAAGGATGGCAGTCGGGCTCTCTCTGAGTCTTTCCCCTCCAGAGCACGATGAGGGTGGAGTTGTGGTGATGCTTGATGCAGGGTCTCACTATGTAGCCCAGGCTGGCGTGGAATTCGCTCTGTAGCCCAGGCTGGCCTGGAATTCGCTTTGTAGCCCAGGCTGGTCTGGTGCTCATTTTCCTTCAGCCTTGAGAGTGCTTGGCTACCCATCATACCTGCCCTGGAGTTGGGTTTCTTAAGTGGGGCGATGGGTTCATAGATATTCTTTTTATAATTTAATAAACTGTAAACTAGTGTTAACACAATGTTCTGCTATATCTCAAATGCTCACTATTATGTGGCTATGAGCTGACATGGAAGTTCTGCCATATTTGTGGGATATAGTAGCAGATTAGGATACACGTGCACAGTGTCTAATTGGATCAGGGTAGTTCGTATCTCCCTTTTTCAAAGGTTTATGTTTTAATAATGAAAGCATTCATATTCTCTCTTCTAGCTAAGTGAATATATAGCACAGTATTTCTTGTTTATCATAGTTGCTTCTGTGTGGTAGAACATATTCCTCTAACACTAATTTGCATCTGTGGATTGACACCCCCCTCCCCCACCTCCTCCTATACTTCTTAGCTTCTTTGGTAAAGACTTTTCTGCTCCCTCCCTTCTTGAGATCTCCTCTAGAGTCCACCTGTGGATAAGATCACATAGTGTTAGCCTCTGTATGCCTGGCTTATTTCACTTAACATAACCTCTGTTCACATACATGACAGGATAGCATTGTTTGACATTTTTTCTCTTAGATTTTCCTATTTTTTAATGTGTGTATGAGTGTTTTGCCTGCCCTGTATGTATGTGCACTGTGTAAGTGCCCAGGGCCTACAGATGTCAGAAGAAGGTGTCAGATCTCCCAGAATTATAGTTGCAAATGGTTTTGACCTACCATGTGGGTGCTGGGAATTGAACCTGGGTCTTTAGCAAGGGTAACAAATGCTCTTAACCACTGAGCCATCTCTCCAGGCCCAAAGATCTCATTTGTTTTAATGCTGGGGCATTATTCCAGTGCGTGTGTGTGTGTGTGTGTGTGTGTGTGTGTGTGTGTGTGTGTGTGTGATTTATCACACTTTCTTTATCAACTTATCCACTGTTGGACACTCAGATTGACTCCACAGCAGCAAGGGGTATTGCAACAAACATGAGAGTGCAGATGTCTCTCTGATGTACTAATTTCATCTCTTCATCCCGGCAGCATTGTCAGAGCACATTCGAGCTCTACTAATTCACATTCCCAGTGACAGCGAAGTAGAGTTCTGCATTCTCTGTGTGCAAAAATAAAAGCACACTTGTTATTTGGAGTCTTTCTGTTGGATACAAGTCCTTGTGCACCTGCATGCACAGAAGGGAGAGGAAAGAGATTGGTGCTCTGCCCGAGAGCTCTGGTTCTGTGGTTGGTTAGGAGTACAACTATGAGAAAGAGGCTGTTAACCCTCTACACTGAGTCTGCCTGTGCCCTAATACACTTTAAGTTTTGTTTCCTCCAATAGGTGTGCATTAGTGTTATGTTGTTATTTAACCAAACCCTGCTTCCCTCCCCAGTGGCCAGGTTTTATCTGCTCTTCCGAGAACCTCCAGGCAAGTTCAACTACTTCAGAATCTTACTACAACTTATGAGGTAATTCTCCTAACTTACATTTATATTAGCACTTTTCCCCCTGTGAGCATTGTGAACTGTGTTTCCCCTCCAGTCTGTCTATGGATATCTAGCTATAATTACACAATATTTGGTTTCCAGAATCTAACCTTTACCTTTATTTGAGGTATCGTGATATTACTTTGAAGCTGTAAGCATGTCAGCACAAAGCTGTTACAGTAAAAGATTGGTAATATTTTGCTTGGAGAATAGTGGTTCTTAGCCAAGGGGTAGGCACATAAGCTATAAGGAAACTTTTATTAAAAATTTCTGTGGTTGGGGTCCAACCTCACCAGAAGTCCAAGCTGTGGAAGATTGGCAGGCAGCAGAGAGTAAATGAGCCTATGTTTGTTAGTGTTCTTTGGGGACTAGAGAGCCAATACATGTGCAGGCAGTAAGGGGTGCTTGCTAATGATAAAGAGAAGGGAAGAAGGTGGAGGCGCCTTCACTGCATGGGGCAGAAGATGACCCAGTAGAATGGAGGGGTGTCATGATAGTTCTCAAACTGCAGAGAATTTTCCAGGTCAGGTAGTGGAATGGTTACCAGAGTCCCACCTCTGGGAGGAATGACCCTACACGCAGTGTGAGGTGGCATGAGCAGCCTCCCTGGGCAGGAAGACCTCAGCCCAGGCTGTATATCACATGGGTGGCCACTAGGAGTCACCTGCGCCTCTGACAGGCACAGAGCTGAGTGGAGCATGTCCATGACCCTGTCATAAGATAAAAATGAAGTATATCTAGAGGGGTGTGTGTGTGTGTGTGTGTGTGTGTGTGTGTGTGTGTGTGTGTGTGTGTGTGTGTGTGAGACAACACTGTATTCTCATATACCTCAGAATCTCATTGCTTATTCTAATACTGGATATATGCTTCTAGACAAATTAGATATGATCCTTAAGTGACTAATCTTTACATCTACCTGGTTGGTATTCTAATAAGAAAAAAAGAATGAAAGAGAGAGAGAGAGAGAGAGAGAGAGAGAACTTTGGAGAAGTACAGTAGAATGATAAAATGTAAATACTCAGAGTCATTAGATGAAAGAATGGGACACTAATGTGATAATAATATCAAACACACAGAATCTTTACTAAACGAAATCTAAGTGTAATCAAACTTTCTTCCTTAGAATTTCTTTTTTCTTTTAAGCTCCTGAAATACACATCCAGCTCTGTAGTAGTCATAAATGTATTCATCCTCTTATCAAATATGAAGCACCCGGAGTGCTCCAGGGCCTGGTTGGCAGCTAGAATGGCAGTGGGTAAAAAGAGCCCCCCTGCAGAATGAGTGTTTATATTACTGTGTGCAGGGTGGAGATTGACTGAGAGGTGCCTTTGACACAGCCCCTGTAGAGACAAGTAGCTAGAGGGGCCTAGCTGCATTTGCAAATGATGTGCACGGTTCAGCTTTCAATTTGCCAATTTCCCCCTGGAAACTGTAGGTTGTTCTCTGGCAGCCAGTGACAGCTGAATTCATCGAGAAGAAAAAAGAAGTCCACTTTTTTGTGAATGCGTCTGACGTCGACAGTGTCAAAGCCCAATTAAATGAGAGCAGAATTCCATTTAAGTAGGTATCCTTTGCTACGTATATTCCAAACCTATGATAAATACTTAATGTGTCTTTGACTGAGAAACGGTGTAATTGGTTTGTGGGAAAATGGCGTGCATTAAAAATGGTGGCGTGGCAGCTTCTGGGACAGGCTCATGATGAGACCCGAGACCCAATTCAGTGACAGGTGGTCTAACATCTTACCACTTCGGTCTTTCATCGGAATGAAGACACAGTGCTCTTCCAAACCTGTCATTCATCCTCTTTCTGTGACTAATCTCTTCCTTGACCTAGTAGGCAAGACTGTCATCACCGTGAATTTAGTTATTTGTCTCTTTGATACAATTAAAAAAAACTTACAAAAGAAACCTAAGGAAAGAAGGAAGATGTATTAGGCAGGGTTCTCTAGAGGAAGAGAGCTGATTTTGTGTGTGTGTGTGTGTGTAAAATTATGTACACATATAATTACATATATATTTAATTATATATAAATACATATATACTTAGTAGTGGGCACACTTGTAAAGAGTTTCATTTACTTTTATGTGCATAGATGTTTTTCCTGCACACACACCATATGTGTACCTGGTGCCCACAGAACTAGAAGAGGCTATCAGAGCTCCAAGAACTAATATGTCTCAGCTGGTCTTCAGCGTCCTTTGGAATCCTGAAAAATAGGCTCTAATACCAGTGAAGGAATAGCTCAGCATCAGGATAGATGCTCTTGTCAGTTAGAGAGACAGAGACAGAGACAGAGACAGAGAAGGCAGGCAAGAAGCAATGTTCCTTTCTTGTGTATCCTTTACATAGGTTAGCACAAGAAGGTGGGACCCAGACATAGAGTCAGTCTTCTGACCTCAAATGATTCAGACTTAAGATGTGTCTTCATACCATCCAATTAGCTACATAGTCATCACAAATGTGTCCATCTGCTTAGGTTTTTAGTAAATTCCACATGTAGTCAAGTAGACTGTTAAGAATAGCCACCATAGAAGGGGTTGTCATTGTGCACAGTCCGTCATGGCAGCAAAGGATGGGGGCAGGATCCAGGCACATAGCATTTATAGTCAGGAAAGCAGAAAGCAACATACACTACTGCTGGCTGGTCCATACGTAGCCCATGGAATACCGCCATCTATATTTAAGAATGGTCTTCCTGACTCAGTTTACCTAATCTAGAAAAGTCCCTCACATGCCCAGAAACCTGTCTCTTCAGTGATTCTAGAGGCTGTGAAGTGGACAGAGGGTGGCTGTCACCCTCTGGTAGGCTTTGAGGTGTCTCTTAGGAAAGGAGATGAATCTGTCCCGGATTCTTTCTTCTCAAGTCAGTGAATGTTTCTGAAGGGCCAGCCCTCAACTAGAAAGAGGGTCTGACACTGGAGTTTGGCACTGCCACTTAGCCACCTGTATGATTTTGTAGAAATTATAAATGTGCAGCGGTGAGAGATAACACTGACTGTGCATCTTAAGTGACTCAAAGATGTTTCAAAAATAAAAAAGCAAGTCCAGCATATTGGGTGTTTCTGTGCAGAGGTCATTCCCTCCTCGGGTTTCTCGGGATCACTTTCTCCTTTCCTGAGCCATGAACCAGGGTCCCACTGCCATCCTTTTATACTTCTTGAGACCGTGGTCTGAGGTGTGCCAATGGACACCCCGTATAAAATATGCTGGGAGAATTATTGATGATTTATTAGAGGTATTTATTGCCCCTTCCAGGAACTACACTGAGCCAACCCGCACATGGTTTCACTTGTCCTTATAGAACTGTGCAAAGTTAATACCGTTCCCAGAGACAGATGTAAAAAAGTTTAGAGATTCATTTATTTTATCTGCATATATTTTGCTTGCACGTATGTCTATGCACCACATGTGCACATTGCCCATGGAGACCAGATGAGGGCATCGAATCCCACAGACTAGAGTTAGAGGTGGTTGGGAGCCGCCATGTGGGTGGTAGGAACCTAGACTCTGTCTTCTGCTGAAGCACCCAGTGTTCTCCATTGTCTCTCCGGCCCTGGAAATTTTTTTTTTAACTTACAAGGAAACTTCCCAATGTCAGCCAGTTGAAACATGGTGGCAAAAGTCAACCCACTGGCCTAAATAAAGAAATTTTCATCAGTATGAGAGCTAAAATTCCAAATTGTTCATCCCTGTAGCTCATGGATAATTCTGGTAAAGTACTTTCCTAGTTAGTAGATAAGCAAGCTAACAGTCTCAATTTTATCTTTCCCTGCATTTTGATTTGCAAAAGTTTGCTCATGTTTCGTCCTGCAGAATGCCTAGGGTACATCAGTGAAGCACAAGGAAGAAGGGCTGTTGGGTGTGCTTCTCCGGTGTCCTTCACTGAAAACAGATATTGCTAGGGGTTGAAGCGGGTGTCCATCAGTCTCTGTCTTCTAGCCAGATCACTGTTGCTGTGATAAACACCAAGACTAAAAGCAACTTTCAAAGGAAAGAGCTTATTTAATCTTGCATATTCTAGTCCATCATGAGGGATGTCAAGGCAGTAGCTTGAAGCAGAAGCCACAGGAAGAGTGTTGCTTACTGGCTCTCTCTCTCAGGCTCACATTCAGCAACCTTGGTTAATATAGCCCATCTGCCTAGGGATGGTACTACCTTGCCCACAAGCTAATATGGTAGACACAGTTCTTCAGCTGAGGTTCCTTCTTTGCGGTTATGTCAGGATGACAACCAAGACCAGCCACCACAGTTTTCATAGAACACACACTGAAGAATCCCAGTCCAGAAATAGAGATATTGGTACAGAAGGATGAGATCTAGGCAGTTCTGAAATCATACCTCATGCCCTCTTCCCAGCGTCCATGGGGCTCTGCTAATAGGGTTTGTGGGTTCATCTTGTCTCCACACACCGCTGTGTTGTTTCACTTGCTGAACTGCTGTTTTATACTGCTGTCAATCCTCCCACAAGCACGCATATCATGCCTGCAACGAGGAGGACAGCACTGTGCTTGGAAACCGCTCACCTTCTGCTTCCTCATCAGCGTCCTGATGAACGACGTGGAGGACCTAATTCAACAGCAGACTTTCAATGACACTGTCAGCCCCCGCGCCTCCGCTTCATACTACGAGCAGTATCACTCGCTAAACGAAGTAAGTTACTCCACCATTCCTCAAAGATACTGTATTCTCTTTTTTTTTTTTAACTTTTATTAGATATTTTCTTCATTTACATTTCAAGTGTTATCCCGAAAGTTCCCTATATCCTCCCCCTCCCGGCCCTGCTCCCCTACCCACCCGCTCCCACCCCTTGGCCCCGGCATTCCCCTGTATTGGGGCATATAAAGTCTGCATAACCAAGGGGCCTCTCTTCCCACTGATAACCAACTAGGCCATCATCTTCTATATATGCAGCTAGAGACACGAGCCCAGGGGGTACTAGTTAGTTCATGGTTATTCTTCCACCTATAGGGTTGAAGACCCCTTCAGCTCCTTGGGTACTTTCTCTAGCTCCTTCTTCCTTGGGAACCCTGTGTTCCATCTAATAGCTGACTGTGAGCTTCCACCTCCATGTTTGCCAGGNCAATATCTTTTGTCTTACAGAAGCTTTGCAACTTTATGAGGTCCCATTTGTCAATTCTTGATCTTACAGCGCAAGCCATTGCTGTTTTGTTCAGGAATTTTTCCCCAGTGCCCATATCATCGAGGCATTTCCCCACTTTCTCCTCTATAAGTTTCAGTGTCTCTGGTTTTATGTGGAGGTCCTTCAACCACTTAGACTGTATTCTCTTAACCAGCATTGCCACTTCAACCATGAGGGATTACCGAAGAACCATAACCAACAGAGGAGTTTGTTTGTTTCTTTGTTTTTGTTTTTGTTTTTGTTTTATCACACTTAGGTTGATTATATGGTGGTAATTCATCCTTTTACTGAGGTCTCCCCTGGGAAGGTTACCCCCATACTTGATAAAGTGGCTCTATATCAGCATGTGAGTCTAAAGCTAAGAATATCTGTCATTTCTGGGGAAAATGGGGAAGAAAATATTAAATGCTAATAACAACAGAAAATAAAGAATAGGACTGTTACATTGAAACTGTCCAAAAACACTGCAATTGTTCATGTCTCTTTAAACCATTATCTGGCGGATTTCTGAGTTCGAGGCCAGCCTGGTCTACAAAGTGAGCTCCAGGACAGCCAGGGCTATACAGAGAAACCCTGTCTCGAAAAACCAAAAAAAATAAATTTTTTCTTTAAATTTTTTTATGTATATGAATATGAGTGGTCTATTTGTACATATGCTGCATAACAGGATTGGGCATCAGACAGAACAGGGCATCAGATCCCATTATAGATGGTTATAAGCCATCATGTAGGTGTTGGGAATTGAACTCAGAACCTCTGAAAGAGCAGTCAGCGTTTTTAACCACTGAGCCATCTCTCCAGCCCTCTGAATCTTATTCTTAACAATCACCAGATTACCTCATAAAATTAAAGTGATATATTACCTTATATTTCAATGTTACAAATGAGTGCATTTTATCCTTCTGGGCAGGAGCCTTTAAATCAGGATATCTCTGACTGGGTGCCTAAACATTGGCAGGAACCACAACTGAGACTTGGGTAATAAGAATTTTATCTTTCATCCTTGAAATCATCCATTTCTTTCCAGTTGGCTAACCCAGAACTCGGTCTGCTTCCAGGACCTATGTGCCTGGCTGGCTGTTATGGGGCTGTTACATTTTCACACCCTACATTATTTCTCTTTAGCATCCTACATCTATTCTACATGGGGCACTTTCCACTAGCAACTATCACCAGTAATGTGAGACAAACTTGATGCGGAG
Source organism: Mus minutoides (assembly GCA_902729485.2). Classification (NCBI taxonomy): domain Eukaryota; kingdom Metazoa; phylum Chordata; class Mammalia; order Rodentia; family Muridae; genus Mus; species Mus minutoides. The sequence continues at coordinate 815,805 of LR750080.1, forward strand.
AGGCTAGGCAGGAGAGGCTTGAAAAGCAGAAGATGCCCATGTGCCACTGTATTGAGTTTGGTGGGCAGAGGGAAATGCTTAAACAAGAGGATTTCAAAATACATTATTAAATCATTTTTTCCCAGACAGTTCTGTTGTCTTACCATATTCCCATGAAAGACTTGGAATGGCAAACACACACTATGGCTGTGCTCCTGTGCGAAGGATTCCATAGCAAAAATGGCATAGACTGTCTAGACATGTATTGGCTAGTATTTCTGGAGACAAGAAGTCTAAGATCAAAGTGTTGGCAGCGTTTAGTTTTCTTCCGAGGCTTCTTTCTTTGGCTTGGAGACAGTTGTTTCGTTCTTCCAATGCTGTTCTAGTTTGTTTTATCCTGCTTTGATAAACATCACAACCAAAAGCAACTTGGGGAGAAAAGGGGTTTTCCTCATGCCACACAGAACCACCTGCTCAGGGATAGTGTGCACAAGTGCACACACACACACACACACACACACACACACACACACACACACACACGCGTACATGTACCACAGTGGGCTGGGCCCTCCTCTATCAGTTTATCATGAAGAAAATGCCCCCACGTGTTTGTCTACAGCCAATTTGATGGAGATATTTTCTACGCTGAGCTTCCTCTTCCCAGATAACTCTAGCATATGTCAAGTTGATGTACAATCCACCTGGACCTATGGCTTTCCTTTGTCTGCCCCCACATGCCTCCTTCTAGCTGAATCTCCCCTTCTTTTAAGGACAGTAGTCAGGCTGATCAGATCAGAGACTCCCTTGAACTTCATCATAGACACAGGCTAAGTTACTGATCATCAGGACTTCAATATACCAGTTGAGGAAATACGCTAGACCATCACCATGGTATTTCAAAAAGTATTCTAAACTTCCCCTTCCCCTACTCAAAATCCTTTCTAAGAGACTTGTGGGAAATGTGGCACTTTTACTCTCAGGAAATTTATTTATCCTTCACCTACTTATGACTACCTCATCATGACCACCCAAGATGGCCTAGTAAGTTCATCAATGAAGCTGGCTCTGAAGATGTGGAGAAAAAAATATGTGGAATCACCAATGCTACAGCATTGATTAGTCCGTGTAGTAGTTTTCTCAGGCATATTCATCCCCATATAACTAACATAGGAAATAGAATTCTAGCGAATAACCCTTTGGTGGTTAAATCTCTGGCACCTTAGAAACCAAGTTGGAATTTGGTGACTGGCCTTTCAGGAACACCCTTGTCCCTGGCATACATATAAGAGCTCTCAACGTCCTTGCTGATCATGCTACCAGAAATTGGAGGATTTATATATTTGCTTTTATTTATATGAGTAGAGATGTCTTTAGATACACCAGAGGAAGGCATCAGATCTCATTACAGATGGTTATGAGCCACCATGTGGTTGCTGGGAATTGAACTCAGTACCTCTGGAAGAGCAGTCAGTGCTCTTAACCTCTGAACCATTTCTCCAGCCCAGGATGCCACTTTAAAGAAGCAATGCCATTCTGGTGGTATAACGGTGGAATCAGTAGGTGCACTCGGGCCAAACAGTGGAGCTGGACCCAGGGATGGTGGTCAAAAAGGAGTGCTGAATTTTTGCTGCACATGCTTAAAAATGCAGAGAGTAATGCTGAACTTAATGTAGATTCTCTAGTCATTGAACACATCCATGTGGACAAGACACCTAAGATGTGCCGACAAACCTACAGAGCTCACGGCTGGATTAACCCATATGTGAGCTCCTCCTGCCACACTGAGATGATCCTCACTGAGAAGGAACAGATCGTTTCAAAGCCAGAAGAGGAGGTTGCACAGAAGAAAAAGATATCCCAGAAGAAACTGAAGAAACAAAAACTCATCCTGGAAATAAATTCAGCATGAAATAAATGCAGATAAAGTAAAAACAAAACAAAATAAAACAAACAAACAAACAAAATCCCACAGACATACACCCAGAGACATAAAATAAAAAGAAGCCAATGATCTCCAAGGCCACGTTTTAAAGATTAACTCTTTGCTCTCTGCTTCTTAGAGCTGTTTCGATATTTTCCTAACCCTTAGAATTCATCAGAACTCTGCTTTTATTCGTTTTCAGCAGAGGAAATACAGAACCCTGAGTGCTTTCACTTCTTCTGTTCATCTGGATGCTGATAATGGAGAGATGTCCTGTACCCGAGGAAGCTGCCTATTCCCCGTGGTCAGGGGCATCCTTTGAACTTGTCCTATGACTAACTTGTGGCTTCTGTTCACATAGATCTATTCCTGGATGGAAGTTATAACTGAACAGCATCCTGACATGCTCCAGAAAATCTACATTGGATCATCATATGAGAAGTACCCACTTTATGTTTTAAAGGTATGTAAGGAGAGCCATGGGTGTGTGTGTATGGGGGGTAGTGAGATTAACTCTCCAATGTGGTGTTTGTTATGACTTTCTTCTGCTTTTTTTGTTTTGTTTTGTTTTGTTTTTGTTCAGGAAGAATTTTTTTTTTTATTTCAAGTGCATCTTAAGTTTAACATCCAGATACTTAGGAGTAAATTATCTTTAACTTTTTTCTTGAATAACGAGTTTATAAGACTGGAACTCAGCTCTAGAGTCCAACTCACCCGAGTCTGTGGTACATTAGACAGCTAGACAAACCACTTTTTGTGGGATTCAGCTGCTATATCCATAAAACAAAGGGATAGTCTGGGCTACTCTTGAAGCGCTTGTGTTGTTTATATCACCACCTCCTCAGATTAGCTGGGAGAGATTGTGTGTGTTGAGTTGCTCTTGAACAAGCAGTACTCTAGCTTTTGAAGCCAAAGTAGGAGCTGTACCACCAAACCAGGTAAGGGCAGAGAGCAGGACCATACTGCAGCCACAGCCTTGGCCACCCTCCATGAGGTTACTTACTCTCAGCTGCAGAATCTTATGGGAGAGAATTGGATTTTTAAAAATTAGTTACAAAAATAATTTCAAGGTATGGAACTACAGAGAGTAATAAAAATGAATGAATATGTAGAGTAACAAAGACGAGAAGAAAAGAGAATTAAATATTGCCATCTATGCCATTCTAGGAGGGCTTCTTTTCCAACCCTGTAGTTAACAATATCCAAATAAGGGAGAGAGGGACATTGCCTTGGATGGGGGGCATCTTTGAATAAATCGTGCTTAGGGAAGATCAGTGAATGTGGATCCTAGAGAAGCTGTAGGCGTCACGACCATGATCACATTTTCTTTTACACTTTCCAGTTCCGTAGTTCTGTTTTCTCCCATGCACTCTCCCTTAAAAATTAAAGAGAGGCTCTGGAGAAATGTAATTAATAGGAAAATACATTTGCTGTAGCGGTATAGGATTGGCATATAGTAACTGCAAATAGGTAAGCACGTTCAGTCACTCAAAGGTAAGACGTTGACTTGGGATGTCAGGTCCAATCTGCCCTGGACAAGAACCTTCAGTGCAGAGACTCAAGGCAGAGATGAGGAGCACTGGGTTCCTCTAGCGACCGAGTTAGTTAATCAGGTTAGTTTTATGGGAACTGTCACGGGGTGCCCACCGATGACGCTTTCTTGTTTTGTGTACATCTCAAAACTGGATGTCTGGAAGCTGAATGACGACATGAGAAAAATCACGCATCCTGGTGGCTGTGTCAAGGTTTACTCTCACTTAACTCAGGGCGTGTAAGCAGTGTGAGGCTCTGCAGACCCACAATGTTGTTAGTGTTGGAGGCCGTGGGCGATTTATCCCTGAAGCTGAAGTACGTAGATATGAATGGATGAATGAATGATCAAGCAAGACAGCTAACCTGGACAAGTAAGGACTTACCTGACACTGACCAGATGGAGTCATCCATATCTATTTGATTAGATAATCAAATCATTAGATTAGATAATGATCGTTATCGGTCATTTTTCTTTCCCTCTTATTTAGATGTTGCTCACCGCAGGTTGGGAAAGGAAACCTTCTGAGAATGGTGTAAATGACAATATTTGCTCAGTTTTCTTCTTGTTTCAGTTACTCTACATATTTGTTTGAATTTATAATCCTCCCTTTTCTCCATATAAGTTAGGGGACCTGTAGAGCTGGCTCAGTGGTAAAGACCCAGATTCAACTCCTAGAACCCACAGGGTAGCTCATTAACCATCTGTAAACTCCAGTCTCAAGGAATTTAACCTCCTCTTTTGGCCTCTGAGGGTACCAGGCATACACATGGTGTGGCCATGCATGCAGGAAAAACATCCCTAAAAATAAAATAAAAATAAAGGTTTTGGATAAAAAAAAAAAACATGATTGATTTTGGAAATATTCTTGAGAGTTCTTTTTCATTGATAATTCCATGTATTTCACAAGAGCCTCTCCTCCGTTCACACTGGTATCTTTAGCTGGCTTCCTCTTGAGAATCCATCTAAAGACATCGAAGGTTGTCACATGTGTAAAAACTGGTAATTCTTGCTGCACAGACTCAACACTTTTACCAGCCCTCCATCCTGTGTGTCAGCTCAGAGCCTCTGCCCCTAACCCAATGGTATCAGATATATGAACCAGCTGCTGATGTGTTCATCCTTTGGGGGCTGAAGGGAAGAAATAGTGTGTGCATTTAAAAGTGTACTCCATGGGGAAATCTGAGGGAGGAGTTTGTATTTCTGAAGTCTCTCTCCTTCCTGCAGACAACTGCCCACCAGCAGACACTGTTTACCTCTGAGGAGTAAAAACATACTTAAAGCAACTCTTCTCCGCTTCTTTCTGTCTGTGGTGCCTATGGAGAGCAGGGGCGGGCGGACTTTAACAATCTGGCTTCAATATCACTCCCAGTTCACATGTGTCAGATCTAGGCAGCTCCCCCTTCCATCTCACTGGCTTTTAAACTTACTTCTGAGAATTTTCAAAAGCACAGTGTATATGCAGTAAGAGCGTTGAAGGGCAAAGTAAAAGAAAAGAAAAGATGGGGGTACATCATTTCTGTTGTATTTTTATTTGTGTGTGTGCACCCAGGTCTCAGGAAAGGAACATAGAGTCAGAAATGCCATCTGGATCGACTGTGGGATTCATGCCAGAGAGTGGATTTCACCGGCTTTCTGCTTATGGTTCGTAGGCTACGTAAGTACTTCCCATAGGCTAGTGCATTTCCACAGGGATCCAAGATCACTGGAGGCAGAATCAACTGGATTATAGTTAAGCTGCATTTCCCTAGATCATACACTGGCATTCTTGGTTCATGTCTTACAAGTGAAGCTTGGAAAACTGAAATGTCCACACTGAATGATAACTAGGAAACAACATGCTACTAAGTGATATGCTTCCTGAGAAGAAAAGATGTTTGAAGCAATTATCAGTTTGGTCCTAATCATCATCATCATCATCATCATCATCATCAATCATTATGGTTTGAACTGTCTGGACATCCTTTGCCACATCCCATCCTTGGGATCAGAAAATGAGGCAAACACTTACAGATCAGATAATGCTTCTCCATGTGTCATAGTTATAATAATAATAATAATAATAATAATAATAATAATAATAACAACAATAATAAAACATCTGTCCCTGAAGAAGGGGTTGTCATTAAGAAAAAATTGTATATAAGATAAAGAGTTGTCCATAAAATGACACATAGGAGGTCTATAAGCCTCCATAGTGAATAAAAACAGTAAAATTACACTTCAAATCCTACAAATGAGTACATGCATCATCCATTTTGATCAACTTAAGAAAGAAAACACCATTGCTGAAAATGGGCATGGCCATTGCTGGTGGACATGCATTATTTTATTCATTGATGCTTTTTAAAAATTCAACCTGGCTACAACAAGAGATTTACCTCTGACAGCAACTCTTCCCCACATAGATAAAAGCACGGAAGTGTGCATGCGGATAGTGGTGCTATTGCATAGTACAATTGTATAGACATATTTTATTTGAAAACTTCCACAAGTGAGTATTGTATTGGTAGCATATCCCAACTTCTTCTATGTCTCCTCCTTTACTTCTCAACATCACAGACTTTTATTCTTTAGCTATTCATGCACACACACACACACACACACACACACACACACACTCACACACACTCACACACATGTGCACACACACGCACACACGTGCACACATGCACACATGCACAAACAAGCACACACATGCACACACATGTACAAGCACACATGCACGTGCACACGCACACATACACCCCTACACACACACATGCACACATACACAGACACATACATACACACACACACACACACATAAACACATGCACACACATGTACACACACACACAAGCACACATGCACGTGCAGACACACATTTACAAATACAACCTGCTGACTTTATTTAGTGTAAATAATGTATGTATACCTGTTTAGGAATGACCACTTGGGATCGGGTAACCTATCAAGGTCTGGTGAAGGCTGCCTTTTCCTCTCTCTGAAGCCATTAAATGCTGGGAGCTCTTCACGTCGACCTGTTTGAATTATGTGTATGTGTGTGTGAGTGCATGCACAAGTATGCAGGTACCCATGGAGGCCAGAAGTGCCAGGTCCTTCTGGGGCTGGAGTTACAGTGGCTGTGAGCCATCTGATGTCGGCACTGGGCATCAGACGCTGGTCTATGATCCTAAGTGCTAAGCCATCTCTCCAGCCCTAAAGTAGGTTTTTAACAGTTCATAATGATAAAAGCCTGTTTCTTACTGATATCTTTTGATTTGTGTTTAAGACAACCAACAATTCTAAGCTAATGTACAAACTAAAATGTACCAAAGCTGCTACAGTATGAAAATTTTAAAACAAAGCTTTCTAGGTGACATGATTTCACCTGCTGGAGAACACTCTTTGGGTTCTCCTGCCTGAGTTTTTGACCATTTTGGAGTGAGCTCTGTGGATCCTTGGACTGCTGACAGATGTACCCTCTAAGCTGGGTGTGAGTCACCATGGGAAGAGTGAGGGCCGGATGGTGGGTGCCAGCACCTCGGAACAAGTGCCTACTAAGACTGCCATGTGCGTTACAGCCATGTCACAAAATGTGAGGGAAAGCCCTGGAAACAAACTTCATGACAGTTCTAAGGACTAAGTAGAAAACCATTTAAGTAAATCTCGGTCTATGACAGTGGCTCTCAACCTTCCTAATGCCACAACCTTTAAATACCGTTCTTCATGTTGTGGGGACCCCCAACCATAAGGTTATTTTCATTGCTACTTTCTAACTGTCATTTTGCTGCTGTTATGGATCTGAATGTACATATCTGATATGCAGATAATCTTAGGTGACCCCTATGAAAAAATCACTTGAGTTCCAAAGGGGCCCAAGTCTACAGGCTGAGAACTGCTGGTCTAATACAAGATCAGGAAGAGTTCTGGTTACTACGGATTATTAAAAAGATGCTGAACTGTTTCTGGGTTTTTGTTTTTAAAATCTTTGTTGTAAGCTTCATGGCTTTAAAGGGTATCTTTTCTTGATGTTTGAAGTAGGGTTTAAGAAATGGATGGTTCTGTTTTTCTGTCCTTGTTAAATAAGATGTTGTCTGTGCTGTGAGCAAGGTATTGTTCCACGTGGTGTCCGACTACAGTAAATTCAGTCACCTTAAGGGACTGTCACTCTTCCTGAAAGTTAATCTTCACATTGAAATCTGCCAAACAAGTTAGGAAGAGAGAAAAATTCACTTAAAACTGAGGCCAAGCTTAGAAGGTCCTAAGCTGAGACAAAAACACCTCTGGTTTAACTACAGGTAACACAATTCCATGGGAAAGAAAATCTGTATACCAAACTTCTGAGGCACGTGGATTTCTACATCATGCCTGTGATGAACGTGGATGGCTATGACTACACGTGGAAAAAGGTGGGTGCAGCCAAGAGAGCAAAGTATGCCCCTTGGGAAATGCAGAGATGCAGGTACTCATTATGAAATTCATGAATCATGGATGCATTCATGGGATCCCAGGCCTTGGTGAGGAGGTTTTACTTTGGAAAAGAAAAAGTGTTCAATAATGGGAAATTTCAAATACCCATAAAAACAGAGGTAGTTGCATACCAACTGTACACTAACCCGCTAGACACCCATCTCACAGCTTCAGTAGTGATGGTCAGCTTTCTGTTGCTGTGACAAAATACAGAAGGGTAATAGCTTGGAAGGAGGGAAGGTTGGCTTTGGTGCAGAGCTTCAGAGTTCAGCTAATGGGGCTGGGACAGGAGGTCATGACAGGAGTCACAGGGTCAAACAAATTCCTCCCTCATGATGGCTGGAGAGCAAAGAGATTGAAGAAGCCAGTGTCCAATTACCACATGCAAGGACACAGCCCGCAGTGAGCTCAGTTTCTCCAGCTGGAATCCACTTCCACTCCCTCCTAATAATGCCACAGGCTGGCAGCTATGCTTGTAGCAATAAGGTTCTGGGGAATGTTACAGATCCAAATCACCCCACAACTCAAGGCCCACTGGGTTTCATTTATGTCCTCTTCCTCCTTGTACTTGACCCAAAATATTGGGTCAAGAAAATTCAAGACACTGTACCATCATTTTATTAATAAACACTTCCTTGTGCATCTCAAAAATCAACTTTTTTAAAAAAAATTAAAGCTCACTGTTGTAGTGGTGGCCTGTGTCTGTAATCCCAGAAGTTGGGAAGCTGATGCAGGAGGATCACTGGGGCTTTGAGGTCATCTTTGGCTTAATAGTGTTCTGCAGGCCAGCCTGGGCTACAGGGTAAGACCCCATCTCCACCAATCACTCATCCGACTTATTACCAGCCCAAATCTGCACAGTCCAGAGAGGAATCGCTGGAATGCATAGCTCACAGTTCTGAGCTGAGTTACAAGCTGTTTTACTTTTCTTTGAAGGAGTTCAAAATAAGCTTGCCCGTGAAATAAGTCTAAAGGAGACAGGGCTTAATAAGAAGGCCAGGGTGCAGCTTAGTGGAACTAAATGAATTTTTATACTTGAATAGGCTAAAATCCATGAGCTATTGTAGCTGGTCTCTGCTACTTTGTGGGTTCTTCTTTTTTCCACCCTTTATCCCTGGCTCCATTTCACCCTCTATCACTAAATAGGAAAGAGAGAAAGACAGAGGGAAGGGAATGAGGGAGAGGGGAGGGAGGGAGGGAGGGACGTGGCATGGCTTCACACTCAGGAACTCACAGCAACTATGGTTAGCTGCACACACCTGGAGGAGATCAAACCAGAGAAACATTCCAGCAGGGATATGGCCAGAGCCTAACGGGCCCCAGTTCCCAGCAGAGGGAGAAGAGAGAGAGAGAGAGATCCCTGGATCTAATTCCTTTCCTTTTGTTTCTTCTTTGAGCATGACTACTAACAAAATGCATCCATCACCTCCACCCACCAAAGACAAACAACCACCAATCCTGCCTCTCATTTATGCAGCATTTATAAATCCTCTCAAAAGTTCCCAAAATTCCCTATGCCAGTCACAGAAACTATCCGCAAGCTGGCAAAGCTATATCTCTGCTAGAACACGAGGCAAATCATAGCCAGCTGCTCTGGGCAGTCTGAAGCAGCCCCACCTGTCCACACCTGGGGTTAAAATAAAAGCACATTCTTAACCAAAATCCCAGAATTCTCAAAATGTCACTACAAGATAGTATTCTTTTGTTAGGCTCAGGCTAAGAGTTTGAATGAGTATGACAGGGATCTGGCGGAGATGGGGCTGTGTGCAAGGACTGTGACAGAGACAGGATGCTCCAGCAGGATGCTAGATAGCCTTGCCCCTGTCTGGTTCTTTTAGAATCGAATGTGGAGAAAGAACCGCTCTGTTCACAAGAACAACCTCTGCGTGGGCACAGACCTGAACAGGAACTTCGCTTCCAGACACTGGTGTGGTAAGTATTTGTTTCCTGTGTCTCTTCATGCAAGTGGTGAGAGAAGTCCAGGGCTTCAGGAGATTACAGGGACGTACTGCTGAACTGTCCAGTAACCAAATAACAAACATCCTAAGTAATTGCAGTGCCCAAATTGCCCTAAACATGGCCCTGTCTCCACCTCTTCTTCTCCCCCTCCCTGCTATAATTCACTGAGTCCAGTCAGTGCTGCCTGCATGAGGGTGGAGAACCTACCAATGCAAATCCACAAGGAAAAACGACCACCTTCAGCAGCAACCATCAATTGCACATGGTTCCTCTGCTGGGAACTGGGGCCCGTTAGGCTCTGGCCATATCCCTGCTGGAATGTTTCTCTGGTTTGATCTCCTCCAGGTGTGTGCAGCTAACCATAGTTGCTGTGAGTTCCTGAGTGTGAAGCCATGCCACGTCCAGAAGACAGTGTTTCCAAGCTCTCTTCACTGTCCTTTGGCTCTTCCATTCTCTCTTCTGCCTCTACCACAATATTCCCTGTCCCCTGCAGGACTTAATACAGATGATCTATTTAAGGCCCGTAAGGCACTCAACAAGGAACAGGGCTTAAAGATCTCTTCTACTTCTAAAAAAAAAAAAAAAAAAAAAATCTCAGAACCAAGAAAGTCAGAGATCTCGCTTAAACAAGTCATGTTTATCATCAGGATAACAAAGACTAGGGTAGGGAACATTTCTAATGCTCCTAGTCTTTCATTTCTAATTGTATAGGCAAATGTTTGTTTATGTAGTGTTTGAAGCATTTTTATTGTGTTCAAATGTTGTCTTTTTTGTTTTGTTTTGTTTTGGTTTTTGGTTTTTAGAGACAGGGTTTCTCTGTGTAGCCCTGGCTGTCCTGGAACTCACTTTGTAGACCAGGCTGGCCTCGAACTCAGAAATCTGCCTGCCTCTGCCTGCCTCTGCCTCCCTAGTGCTGGGATTAAAGGCATGTGCCACCATGCCCAGCATAAATGTTGCCTTTCTTAACAAGTTCATTTTTCATGAATAATATAAAACATTAAGAAATAATAAAAATATTAAAAATGATATAAAACAGGCAGAATAAGAACTTACCATCCTTTGGTTTGACTGAGCTGAGGTCTCAGTGCATACAGACTTGGATCATAGGAACAATCTGCTCTCAGGGAGGCGGATGTAAATTTACCCTTTCTTCCCACTGCACCCAAATTTATGGTTCATAATGCTATGGTTAAGAAACAGCTATGGGCCAGAAATGATGCTATATATCTGTAATTACAGCACTCTGGGGCTGAGGCAGGCAAATGAGAGGGTTCAAGGTCAGACCGGCTATAGAGCATGCTACAAACAAGTCTCTTAAACTAGACAATGAGTATTAATCATCTGTCATATTGAAAATATGTACACAGTGCTTAGGCAAAATGTGGCTCTCTGAGGTTCCACTCTTATGAATTAGGGAAAAGGAGAAAGGCTGAGAGGCAGTGTATTCGTCAGGGTTCTCTAGAGGAACAGAACTGGTAGAATGAAAAAACCATATACATACATACATACACATATTTGTATACTATGTATACTTTTCATACATTGTATACATCTACATATACTGCATATGTTTATATACATCATATAAACATGTCTACATCATCTGTATCTACTACCTCTATAGCATATACATCATAATCATACATATGCACATACATATACAACATACATATATATACACATATGAATATATACACTACACTTCAAATAAATCAAGGAAAATCCCTCATAGGTGTACCCAGTCCCTTGGGTTTTAGTTAATTCCATATATTGTCTATTCTAAGAATAGCCATCACATCAGGCTACCAGGCTAAAGGGATACATATTATGACCTCTCAAACTACTGTAAGGCAGATCCAGAGACTTATTTCTACAGTCTCACTTGCTGTTGAGGGCTTTTTTTGTTGTTTTGAATACACTATGCTGATTTTTAAATTGCTAAGACCATAAATAAAATCATTTACAGTGTCTAAGGAAATTCAGAATTTATCTGTCCTCATTTGACCAAAAGTTTGGCAACAAGTCACATCTTAGACCTTCCTGGTTGTGTTTTCAGGGCCCAAGAGAGCTGCCCCCAGGCTGTAAGGAAGACCCTCCTGGGACGACTTTAGCAAGGTTGCTATAAATACTTGGCTTCAAAAGAAACACAGACAACATTTACTGGACATAAAGAAATATGTCCCTTATAGACCCTCCCCTTATCCATCTTTCTGGATTTGCTGCACAATAGCTAGAAGGGAATTCACAAAGCACAGGGGGACACATATCTTATAATAATGCCATATTAATAATTTCACTACAGAGAAAGGTGCGTCAAGTTCCTCCTGCTCTGAAACCTACTGTGGACTTTATCCTGAGTCTGAGCCAGAGGTGAAGGCAGTGGCTGACTTCTTGAGAAGAAATATCAACCACATTAAAGCTTACATCAGTATGCACTCATACTCCCAGCAAATACTGTTTCCCTATTCCTATAACAGAAGCAAAAGCAAGGACCACGAGGAACTGGTAAGTGCTACTTATTATTTTCTTAGAAGATTTATAAATTAAATATTCTATCCAAGAATTAAAAAAAAAGACAGGACAAGTTATTCCTTTAGGGAACAATAAGTAGGTATTTTTCTCTACACTCTAATTCTTCCAGGATTGGCTTGGGTCAGAGGGCACTAAGAGGATTCTAACCACAGTGAATGGCTTCCCTATATTAGATGAACTATGCAGAAGCCAGGAGGGGCTGTTAGCTGATGTGATCTGAGCATCTCACTGTGGGGCTGAGAATGGTAGGGTTACACAGTGGTCACTGACTTTCTAGGACAGCTTGCCTCTGGCTAACTCATGTGGGTGCCAGCAGTGGGAATGATTTATTCAGTGCCTCTTTTTAGCTCCAAGTGCTAGCAAAGAACCATCAGTGTCTTCACTAAGACAAGCCTGTTGGATTGTAGTGGACAATACAGGACATTCAGAGAAGCCCCACACAGTCTGCTATCAACTTACTGCTTTTTGGTCCCGGTGGTTCTGTTTGGATTGACAGGTATAAAGGATGCAGGACTCTCCATGGGCTGTACCTGTGGTCCTCAACCCTCCTAATGCTGTGACCCTTTAATACAGTTCTGCATGTTGTGGTGACCTCCCAACCATAAAATTATTTCGTTGCTATTTCATAAGTGTTAATTCTGCTGCTTTTATGAACCGTAATGCAAATACCTGATATGCAGGATATCTGATATGTGACCCACTCACAAAGGGGTCACCACCCACAGGTTGAGAACTGCTGGGTTATACTCAGAATTAGTTAAACCCTTGTCCCCGGTGCTTTGGAGAGAGTGGAAGTGCCCTGGCATCAGCAAGGGCTGATCCCTGTTTAGTGGATTTTATTTACTGCTCAATCTTTGTTCCCTGGCTCGCTCCCTTGTTCTCTCTCTCTCTCTCTCTCTCTCTCTCTCTCTCTCTCTCTCTCTCTCTTTGATTTTTCGAGACAGGGTTTCTCTGTGTAGCCTTGGCTGTCCTGGAATTCACTCTGTAGACCAGGCTAGCCTTGAACTCAGAAATCCACCTGCCTCTGCCTCCCGAGTGCTGGCATTAAAGGCGAGTGCCACCACTGCACGGCGTTCCCTGGCTCTCCTAACAGAGTAAAGCATCGTCACATTAGGTAGGCTGGCAATTATTCATGACAAATACATATTTTCTGAAAATAGCTTGTTTAAAATAAAAGCATATTGACATTTATGCTTTTTAATTCTCAAAGGAAATGTTTTAAAGAAATGTTCATCATTTTATTATTTTTTATTATTTATTTTTATTTACTAGTTTATTTATTAATACTGAACATAGAAAAATAAAAGGATATTTACCATGATTTAGATTTAGAATTGATCTGGTTTTACCATATTTGGTGGTTGCTGTCAGGATAACTACTTATCATGGGTAAAAGTCAGTATCCCATCCACATTCAGAGAAGCATTAGCCGACCCCAGCAGTTAAGGGTAACTCTGTGGGATTAGCGAGAAGATCCACAGTGAGCATCACAGACAGCTGTATTCTAAGTGATGCAGCTGAAGTCACTGCTGCCAGGAAAGCCAAGGAAGTAAGGGAGAAGGTGGACTGTTCACCAAGGAGTAAGAAGACAAGAATAATAAAGGTTTATTGATGTCAAGGGGCGGACGCCATTGCAACCAGGCACAGAGAGTCTTCTATGCCTAAGGGTGGACCTCCTCTGCAGAATGCTTCCCACAGGAACATACTCAGGGGATTTGATGGGGGCCACAGGGAAGTAGATGAGGTCAGCTTGGGAAGGTGTTTGAATGCCAGTTCATATTGATGTATACAGATAATGAAGTTCTGTTGAATTGTTTTTCATTTTATTCTATGTGTATGGGTATTTTGTCTGCATGTGTGTCTGTGTACTACATGCATGTAGCGCTCGGGGAGGCCAGAAAAGAGCATTTGGATCCTCTAGGGCTGGAGTTACAGACAGTTGTGAGCTGCCATGTGGGTCCTGGGAATTGAACCTAGATCCTCTGGAAGAGCAACTAGTGCTCTGAACTGCTAATCCATCTCTCCATCCTCTCTTACCCACCACACTTCTTTTTTTTTTTTTAACATTTATTCAATGCACGTGCATAAGTGTACACATCATAGCTTATGAAGATCAAAGGACAACTTCCAGGCGTTGGTTCTTTCCTTCCACTGTGTGGGTCCCAGGGATTAAACGCAGGCCATCGAGCTGTGTAGCAAACACCTTTACTTACCCATGGAACCATCCCCCTGGCTCCTAAAACCAAAATTGTTTTTGCACAAAAACAAATCCCCACTGTCATAACACAATAGCCACAGGTAACCCTCTGCATCGTCAAGCAACCGACAGTGAGTACCAGAAAGCGGGCTCCAACTTTAGAGAAGATACGTTGTTAAGTGGGAACTTCGGGAAGCATTTCTAAGAGTCGGGATCACCTGTAGCGGAATCAGCTCCATACATATCAGGAGTGTAGCCCTGCATTTGATAAGTCTTTGATAGCTACTGGACAAATACTTGAGAACAAATAGTGGAGTTTGTAAGAAGCAAACTGTGTATCCAGTGAGAGCACGTGTGCTCCTTAGAGAAGTTTAAAGTACAGCGATAACTTTGTCTAGGAATGGAATAGCGCCCAGTGTTATAAATATCTAGCTCATTTTACATAATAAATTAATTCCTCAAATGCCACGTGAGGTTTTTTAATGCAAATTAGTGAAAACATTCAAAGTATTGGCAGAGTTCAGTTTTTAAAGCCACTCAGTTGTGACTGCCATAAACTGCAAAACTGTACTTTTTTTTAAAAAGTTAATATCTTTTAAATTTACTTTTTGGATAAATCCAGGCTTTTTACACATAGACTTGCATTCAATTAATGTGCTTATTTTATGTTTGCTTAGAAAGTTCAAACTCTCCTGTTTTGAAGCTGAAAACTGACCAACATCTTCATCCTATTTCTTCTAGTCTCTAGTGGCCAGTGAAGCAGTTCGTGCAATTGAAAGTATTAATAAAAACACCAGGTACACACATGGCAGTGGCTCAGAAAGTTTATGTAAGTATTTCTGCAACAGTAACTTTTATTCTCCTGATGTAATTGTCATCTTGGAGTCTACTGCCTCCATCTGCTGACCTAGGCCTAGCCCTGGAGGCTTCTGGCCTCTGTACAATCTAATCTAGGCCTAGAATGTTCTCAGCCTCTGAGACTTACTGCTGACTGTGCTCACTCTTTCTAGTTCTTTCTGAGCTCTGGGTGGTTGGCTCACCTCAGTCACTCTGGCTTAAACTCCTCTCCCGGATGACTTATTCAATCTGGGTTTTCTCTCAGCCCCTGAATTACTCTGTTTGACCTCAAACTAAGTCTTTCAGTCTTTTCTATCTTCTGGCTCCTTCTCATTCTCTTGCTTGTTGTGTCTTCGCCTGTGTCTAGCCTGTTCTCTCTTCAATCTGTCTCTGTAAAACTCTCCCGGTAACACTGCCTCCTTCTTGCTCTCTCGGCTCCACTCTCCCTCCCGACTCTACTTACTGCTCTCACGAACTCCACTGTATCCTGTACTGTACTCTCTTCTTCCTGAACGCCTGTCTCTCCCTGAGGTAGCTTCTCTTCCCTCTCTTTTCTTGTGAAAGTTGGGCATATCCTATTCTGTCAAATCTTTCTCCAATCTATCACTTTGCCCCTCAGTTAGACATCACTTTCAAACATGGATACTTCCTTCTACAAACTAACATTACCTTCATTGTTTGGGGTTAAAGGTGTGTACAACCACGCCTGGACCTAAGCTTTTCTTTACCTGGAACTTGGTCTGTACAAGGCTGGTCTTGAACTCAGATCTCCTGAGATAAAAATCATGTCTGTATTCTGGCCAGATCACACACATCTTTGGATGTGATCCCTTGCCAGCAGCCATGTTCTGAATGAGCATGCCTTTCCACACTCCTCCTCCTTTTGTTTCTTACTCCTTTCCCATTCCTCCTATTCCATCCCTGCAATCTCACTGCAGTGCTGGGGGCTGACACCCACGACCTTTGGCAATGTTACTTCAGGGCAATGTTTCTTCTTGGGAGCTTAGACCATGGGCACAGCAGTGGCATCTGTTTGGTCTCTTGTAGAGTTTTAGCCTTTCACACCACAGGGTCATATGTGAAGTCACCATAATGACTAGAAACAGATGCATAATTTAACCAGTGACAGTGCAGAACAAAGCCATGGTGACCGAGAAATGCACTGGGCTGGGCATGAGTTAGAACCCCCAGGATCCCTGTTTAAAACCAGCAAACGAACAAACAAAGACCGATGTGGCCACATGCACCTGTAACCCCAACACTATTCAGGGGCAGGAGGCCAGAGAGGGGGGCAGGAAGTTTGCTGGCTATTCTGACTGCCAGCCTAGCTCCAGTGCCCTAAACAACCCAGTCTCAAGTGAATAAGGTGAAGAGTGATAAAGCAGGCGTCCAGTGTCCTCCTTTGGCCTCCATATGCAGGTGTATATGCACAATCAGATATAATACACACACACACACACACACACACACACACACACACTTGCAGCAACAAAAGAAGAAGCCAAGGTAGTATTTAAGAGATGAAGCTTATCTCTATAGAGTGGGGTTCTATACTTAGCAAGCATACTAATTAGGAGAAAAGAGCGATACAAGGCCAAAAGTGCATATAAGATGCTCACAGCTATCGTGTGATATATAAAGTGCATTTACGATGCTCACAGCTATCGTGTGATATATAAAGCTAGAAGATGCCATTAGCCTTGCGTGCTTTTTAGTGACAGCCTGTTTCCTGATGCATAGTAAGAGCTTGGTTGTGGCAAACTCACCAACTGTTTTCTATCTATTTCTACTGAGAGATACTGAGAAACTCCTGTGCAGGCTGGCAGACCCTGATTCTGTTCTTCTGAAGCGAAAGAATGGGGTCAACACCTGAAACAATCTGTCCAGTTTGATCAACCAGAGAGTTTGAGAGTTACTTACAGAAATCTGGGAGAAGAAGGAGAAATGACTCAAAGACAGGCACATCACCAAAGCCACCCCGGCATGGGTGATGGCTCAGGGAAGCTGGAACTGTTTCATCTAGGGAGAAATTGCTTCACAAAAATGAGATAAGAACAGAAACCAAGCATGGAAACAAATGTCAGCAAACTACAGGTCATTGACCAAGTCCAGGTCACTACATATTTTCATAGCCTTGAACCAAGAGTGGTTTTTGTAATTTTAAAAAATGTTTGAAATAAAAACAACCTATGAAAATAATTAAATCTTGACACATCAAGATTATATGAAAATTCATATTTGTTTCTGTGAATAGCTTTATTGGGACACAGCCGTGCTCATTAATTTGCATATTATCTATGGCAGCTTTCTTGACAGCCCATATAATTGCAACGAGGACCAGCTGGCTCACAAACATAAACTATTTCTTATCCTAGCTTTTTTCGGAAAAAAAAATAAAGCCTTGCCAATTTCTAATGCAAACAAATGTTTCAATGAAATGCAATTTCACTCACCGATCTAAAGAAAACAAAAGGGTTGAGAGTGAGTATAGCTGCGAGAAGCTACGTGGCTAAAGTGGTCTGGCAGGGTGCCCTCCGCAAGTGGAACTCCTTAGAGAACCATTAAGTAGCTGCCAGATGATAGTGAAATATGTTGAATAAAGGCATGAAAAAGATTTTGAGGCACCATAGGGAAAGCCCAGGGTCTCAGATATGATTGACCCATGGCTATAACACCAGTTGTTTCATTTCAATACCCCTGTAAATATCAAATGCTTTATTAGCAGCAAGTCCAATCCTTCTTCCTTTGTCTTCAGTTCTTCCTGGACCTGTCTATTAGATTGGGCCACATACCTTTGGTGTTGCTGGCCCATGGCTGCCTTGTTAACATAGGCAATTTCCACACACTCATTCACTTAGGGTGTGTGTGTACTCACAGGATAAAAGCTGGAACTATAAATGTTAGGTGCTTGCTGATCATAATTATTAGAAATATTTATGGATGACTGAATGCATCCACTATTGATAGATATTTAAAAAATATTAGAAATTCTGTTTAAACCATCTATAATCCCAGCACTCAAAAAGCAAGAGAATTAAGAGTTCAGGGACATCCTGGGTTATATGGAAAGTCTGAGGCCAGCCCAGACTACACTCGAGTTGTTAAATGTGTGTATGTGTATACATAGACACACAGCACACATGTGGCAACTACAAAAAAAAATCCTAAAACATACTTAAAGTCAAATAACAGGAGATGACTACATGTTTTGGGTACTAGGAAAACACTATTAAATTTCTTCCTAAATAGTTTTGTGTAGTTGATGCAGTCCCGTGACACTTAGATAATTTGGAAGGAAGCCTACATGCTTTGTGATGGGGAAACAATAGTGACCATTCCATAAATTGATTTGTATATTTGATGCACTCTTATGAATCCTGACATAATTTGGAAGTTTATTTGTTAGCATGCATATGGTAGAGGAATTTGTAAAATGCTAAAAGTAAGGCTAATAAGAGACATTTGACCCTACTGAGCTCTCAAAGCATGTTATAAACTTAGGATAATTAGAATAACTGAGCCTGGAAGGGGCAGGTCACTGGACGGGAATAGCAGGCACAGAACGATATTCAAATATATAAGGAGACCTGGTATGTCATAGAGGAGAGACATTTCAAACCATAGTTAATTATCAGCCCTGGAAAAACTCACAGGCCACTAAGAATAAAAATTGAATTGAATTACTAATACATCTTTCACTAAAATAAATGCCAAAGTGATCAAATATTAAAGTGCAAAGCCCCTGCCATGAGCTAAGAATCTGAGTGAGAAAAACTTCACACTTGACATAGATCTCATGACATTAATGCAGTTCTTATAAACAACATATGGAATTAACCATGTAGAAAAGTGATCAAGAGGCCGGGCAGTGGTGACACATGCCTTTAATCCTAGCACTTGGGAGGCAGAGGCAGGTGAATTTCTGAGTTGGAGGCCATCCTGGTCTACAGAATGAGTTCCAGGACAGCCAGGGATACACAGAGAAACCCTGTCTCTAAAACCAAAAAAGAAAAAAAAGTGATCAAGAAAATTGATAGAAAAAAATATAAAAATGAATATAAAAATGTATGCAATTTGTTGATAAAGAAATCTAAATCAAAGACAATTTCTTCTTCTTCTCCTCCTCCTCTCCCTCCTCCTCCTATTATTATTATTATTATTATTATTATTATTATTATTATTATTAATACCTAGAAAACTGCCAGGATGCAAGATTCTTGCCCATGGTGCAGAAGCTGCCAGTGGGTATGCTGACACTCTGCTGGGTGGAAATAGGTTTCATTCTTTTGATTAGTACTTGGTGATGAGTGTTGTAACTATTAAAGGTACACCCACTTTAGTCAAGTAATTCTAACTCTAGAAAAGATTCTGAAGTACTAAACGTTGATTTATGAACAATGGTGCTCATTCTAAAGAAGCTAAGTTATTTATCAATAAAATTATTTGAATCAATTATAGTTTACAATGCAATCTCTTAAAATGACTAAAAATGATGTATGTTCAAACACAATAATGATACACTTGGTAATGTTACAATAATTACTTCTAGAAATGTTACAAAATTAAGACAAAAAGTGCATGCACTATAAAATGTACTAAAATATTATTGGCAATTATCACTCCTTAATCAGATCATTGTTGAGTTCTGGGCAACATGTGTTTTCTTATTTAACATGGTTTCTTTTAGATGACTACAACTTTCAGATAAGAAATTTAGGTAACATCCAGAAGAAAGCTATTTTCATTTCTACAATGAAATAAAATGTTTGTTGATATGAAATAAATATATTTTGAAATAATCTGTGTCTCTTTTAGATCTAGCTCCTGGAGGTTCTGATGATTGGATCTATGATTTGGGCATCAAATATTCGTTTACGATTGAGCTGCGAGATACAGGCAGATACGGATTCCTGCTGCCTGAGAGATACATCAAACCCACTTGTGCAGAAGCTTTGGCCGCCATCTCTAAAATAGCTTGGCATGTCATCAGGAACAGTTAATGCCCGTATCTCCGCTCTCATTATTTTTATTTGATTGATTTCAGCAACACTAAATTGTTGCACTAGCTTCTAAGTTTAATCAGTTTCTTTAGTTTTGTTGAATAAAAAGCACACTACTTTGAGCTTAAGAGTGACAATGACCCCCACTGTGTATTTTAACCTTTTTATTTGTTATTCTAAGAGGTTAGCTACGGGTCACACCCCACCGCCCCTTGATTTATGATCTTAAGCAGTTTTAAGATGTATTGTGTGTGTGGTGGGCGCGGCGTGAAGGCATGAGTTTGAGCACCAGGTTTATGCTGGAACCCCATCAGAGGCCAGAAGAAAATGGGGAACCGCTGTTATTGAAGGTTACAGAAGGTGGTTAGCAGTCACGTGGGGGATGGGAGTCAAACCTGGCCTCTGAAAGAGCAGCAACCGCTCTTAACCGCTGGAGCCATCTCTCCAGATCCTCGTAAGCAACTTTTACACTAAATCTACAGAGATCATTGGATCCAAGCAGTAAAAGCAAAGGCACTCTGTAGCACCTCAAGGGTCTATACCCTAAAATTCCAATCAGTCTCTGCTCGTGTTCTTGAAAACGCAATCCGTGCACAACTTCTGCTCCCGCGACAGGCCCAGGCGGGGGTGGGGGGATGGGCGGTTGCCAAACTCTGCAGCTTCGAAACGCGCCAGGCTGGTGGTTACTGCCGAAACGAAGGCGCACTTTATGCAATGGAAAACAGTGAAAACGAGAACCTCAGTCCACTGAGAATCTCCGTTCTCCCACGCTTACTCCCGTGTCCCCAGACCTCAGTATACAGAAGGCGTCAGGAACACACTCCGCACTGCCCTCGCGTCCGACGCGAGGGGGCGTGGCCGAGAGGGGCGTGGCTTACTGGATGACGACTAATCTGGGGGCCGGAAGCTGCCGTGCCTGCGGAGGAGTCGGGCAAACTCGCGACTTCCGTCGGCTTTTGAGATGCTGCCTGTGTAGCGGCCTGGCTGAGTTGCGGTCTCAGCGCGTTGCTCTGCAGCGGCCTCTGTGCGTCTTGTCTCGTGTCCCGAGCTCTCCGGAGCTGGGCGAAGATCTGAGCGGCTCTGCTGCTCCCAGTTCCCGGCGTCCGCCCCGCTTGAGGAGGGCCGGCCCCTGGGAGCCGCGCGTGCACGTCCCCTTGGTCGTCCTCCCGGGGCCGGGCGCGGGGACAGCGGCAGCTGAGGCGTCAGGGACGTCCTGAAGACGGCGCTTCCGAAGGGTGCTTGGAGAGGAGGTAAGCGTTCGGGGAGCGGATGGGAAGAGGCGTTGGACCGGGCTCGGGTGGGCGTCCTGCGCTGTGGCCTCCATCCTCGCTCGCCTTGTGCTGTGCTGCTTGCGTTTCCGAACGCTGTTTGAGCATCCCACCCTTGGCTCTGCAGCGGCTCTCGGTGTTAGATCTGTCTGTTGCTGAAGTTGTGATCCTGAAGTCTGTGTCAGGAAGCAGGCGGACTCGGATCCCATGGTGTGGTCGCATTTGTGTGTGGTGAAAGGGTGCAGCAGTGTGTTCTTGGATTTAGAGATACCTTCTTCATGTGTGCCCGATCTATTGAAGAAAGGAGAGTCCTGATTTTGATTGCTCCTGGTCTTGCTTATTTCCCGGCTGTAGGAAATACTATTGGGAGTGTAGGAGTACTGTTTTATCTTTATACTCCCAGGCAACGGGAAGGTGAAACGAAAGGAGAAGGTATATCTGGCAGTATCACTTGCTAAGCAGGTTGACATTGATGTGGCTGGAAAAGTATTCAGAGTTGAAAACACTTGGATGATATTGGTAGGATCTTGCTTGTGAGAGGCAGTATCTTAAGTTAATTCGTTTTATTAGGAGTCTTCAGATAATTTGAACTTTGAGAGTTATGGGCGTGCACAGTCTCTGCTGGTTTGTGAATTTCTAAAAAAAATAATTTGAAAAGGTCGGACCTTTAAGTTTGGCATTTAAGGGTTTAAAAGTCTGTGATATGTTTGCTTCGTTAGTCCAGATAACTATGCGGTTCTGCTTTATATGTTTAGTTTTGCTATGTAGTATTTATTTAACATTACTAGCTTTAGAACCCAAACAACAATATTTTGCAACACAGACATATAAATTTTCAAATAACTTCCAACTTCTTAATTAGTTAGATTATATCAGATGACAGTTTCATCTGGAGACTTAGCAAGTTGACATAGGCATGTCACGATTTCTGTGCAAACGGTTGTGCCCTGAAACTTGAGTTTCATTGTGAGCATCTGGTAGGATGTAGTTGATACCTACACATAGGAGGTGACTCAGATACCTAAATGTGCAGAAACTCAAATCTTTTCTAGAATACGATGTTTTACATGCCTTCAATCATCTCTATACTTCTAATACATAGTGTAATATAAACCTTATATAAGTACTTTTATACTAATTTTTACAAATAATGTAAATAAGGTTTGTACACAGTGTAGTTTTGGTTTTGGGGTTTTTTGTTGTGATGGTTGTTTTGTGTTGCTTTTTTTTTTTTTCCTGGATATTTTCAATCCAGGGATACAGCTTCTTTATTTGCTTTCTGTTTAATGGTGATTTGGAGTGAACACTAACCTCTGTTTTAAGTATATTCTCTGTTCTCAGAAGGCCATACCACCCTGAACACACCTGATCTCAGAAGCTTATCAGGATTGGGCCTGATTAATATCTAGATTGGAGATGTACACACTTAACTCAGTTTAATGTCTGTAATTTAAATTTACAATACTAAAGCACAGTATAACTTTTATATCAATACATTATATTAAGTCATTAGTGTTAATTATATTGTATTAAGCATAAATTTTGAATTTAAACCTTGGCCATTTTCTTAAGATATCATATATGTGTGTTATATGTATATATTACATATTATACACACACACACACACACACACACACACACATATATTTAGCTTAACAGGATTTGAATCCAAAATATACCTGGTTTTAAACATTCAGGATAAGGGAATTCACAATTAGTTTTTTTTTTTTTTTTTTTTTTTTTTTTTGTTTTTTGAGACAGGGTTTCTCTGTGTAGCCCTGGCTGTCCTGGAACTCACTCTGTAGACCAGGCTGGCCTCGAACTCAGAAATCCGCCTGCCCCTGCCTCCCAAGTGCTGGGATTAAAGGCCGCCACCACCACCACCACCCAACAGTATATTTTTTATTAACAAAAATGTAAGAGGCCTTGAAAGTCATTACTTATTCAAGAAGAGCCACCACTGTCATGCTCCTTTCTCAGCCAGGTTTATGGTGTGAAACTCAGAGTATATGTTCCCCAAAGAAGGGGAGCAGTTCTCATATTTGAGATACGTTTTCTCTTAAGAGGCTCAGCATTAGTGTCCTGAATTTGAATTTTCTTCCTTTTTTTTTTTTTAATTGAAAGGAATGATGAAAGTTCCAAATATGTATTACACTCCAGAGGAGACTAGATAAAGGAAAACAACTGCATAGTCATTTGGTTTTGATAACTCTTATATTTGAGAAAGATGGATGAAATAGGTGGTGATAGCCTTAATCAAAGAATAATTTGAATACCAAATAGAGGAACATCTTCAGGCAAGAGTCAGTTTACTAATAAGTGGTTGGTTTACAGTCTCTGATTGGAAAGACATTGGCATCTACAATTCTGGTTCTTTGTGTCTGATAGTTCTCTTCCACTTTGAAATACTCATATCTGTCTCATTAATGGTTTTTGTCTTTTAATCAAATTTAAACTCTGCTCTTTTGTAGTATTCATCTTTCTTTGTGAACTCAGCATTTAGGATGGAAAATGTTGAGCTTTCAAAACATCAGTGACATGGTTTTGAGTTACATTGTTTAATATATGAAACAGATTTTTTTGGTGTATTGCAGATTATATATTTATTTTCTGACAAATGAGATTCATGCAAAGTTATAACTGTGTGATTACTAATGTTGAGGATAATGTCATATTGTGGATTGCTAGTAGAAATTCTTAGGTTGACGATGTATTAATCAACTGTATTATTGTAATGGAATTCCTTATACGGGATACATAGGAAAAAAAGAAAGCTTATTTTGACTTACGGCTGTAGAGATTTATGTCCAAGGTTGGATCCATTGCTTTGGGTTCTTGGGTATGTAGCACAACCTGCAAAGTGGAGTTAGAGAGAGAGATGAACAGATTAGTTTTACAACCCCCTTTGAAAGTATCCCTTTGCCTTATGATGCAAGGATTTCCTGTTATGCCTTACCTCTTAAAAGGTCCATAGCACCTCCTGCTACCAATACCCCTAGGACCAAGGCTTTACCGGCAGTCTTTGCAGGGGGAGAGGCAGTCATCCAACCCTTAGCAAATGATCAGAGGTGTTCATTCCAGAACCATTGTTCCAGAATCTAAGAAGCAGAAGCAGGAAGATTCATTCTCGATGGATATATTTCATTCTTAATTTTACTTTTTGTGCCCCATGTTATAGTCCTCTCTTTAACCTAGACCTGTTACCAAAATACAGTGTAATTGTAGGACAAAATCCAGCACTGTAGGATTCTAAGGCAAAAGGATATATCTTTTATTTCATTGTATTTCTTTCCCCCTTAATTTGGAAGGCTGAGTATTAGTTGGGAAATGATCCTATAGGTCAGCTATTTTGTTTTTAGAATTGTTTATTTTATTTTTGTTTTATGTATATGAGTGTTTTGTCCGGATGTATGTATGTGCACCACATGTGTGCCTGGTGCCTGAGATAGCCAGTAGAGGGTGTTGGATCCCCTGGAACTGGAATTATGGATGGTTGTGAGTTATCATGTGGGAGTTGAACAATGGTCCTCTACAAGAGCAACAAGGGCTTTTTACTGCTGAACCAACTCTGCAGCTCCTGCAGGTGAATCTGAGTCATTCTTCATGCTATCTGTAAAAGCAGTGCTTGTATGGGATGTAGTTTTTCACTGGTAAGAGTACAAGACCAGGTGTGGCTTATGAGTTGGGATTTGTAGCTTTTCCTTCATTGGTGTAACGTTCCAGTGGGCTCTAGGCATCCAGGATCGGAGGGAAGCTGTGAGGCCATGCACTGCAGCAGTAGGTCAGGGCGAAGAGCAGTGATGTCTAAATGGAATGACGGCGGTAAAGATGTAGTAGAGCAAGGCAAACTGGGGACCTTTAGAAGACCAAGAAAGGAGATGGCAGAAGATCAGTACTTCAGCTATAGGAATAAATAGTGTTTTAGTCAGGATTCTCTAGAGCAGTGCTTCTCGACCTTCCTAATGCTGTGGCCCTTTAATAAAGTGGCCACCCAATTATAAAATTATTTTGTTGATACTTCATAACTATAATTTTGCTACCATTATGAGTCAGGGTGTAAATATCCGATATGCAACTTTGAGTTGAGAACTACTGCTATAGAGGAACAATGGATAGAATTTAGGCTGAAGTCCAGCTTGTCCAACAGTGGCTGTCCAATGGAAAGTCCAAGAATTCAGTGGTTGTTCAGTGCACAAGGCTGCATGTCTCAGCTGGTCTTTAGGCAAAGAACAAACACTTCCTTTTTGTCCTTATATAAGCTGCCACAAGAAGGTGTGGTCTAGATTTAAGGTATATCTTCCTACCTCAAACCATCTGGATTTAGATAGGTATTCCCACTTTATAAATTTCAATCAAGGAAAATTTCGCACTGATGTACTCAGCCCCTTGAGTTCTACTTATTCCAGATATAGTCAAGTTGACAAATAAGAACAGCATCACAAATCCCTTTGTGGCACTGGTGGAATTTGTTAGTTACATCGAGGTTAGGAATGCTGGAGGCAGAACTAACCTATTTTCACTGGTAGTATTGTGGAGGGGAAAATGGAAAGTTAAAGTTAGTTTTCTAGAGGCAGTATTGTAGGATAAGACCATCTACTTACGAGGGAAAAGATTTGCATATCTTTAGGTTCTGAATAACTAGTTTATAGGTGAACTTAGAATCTGTTAAGTTTTAGTAGTTTTGCTAAATGTTTGAGGATCATGATGTGTGCTTATATATTGATTGATATATTTTAGGGGAACTTTAAGATACATTTTTATCTTCAGACTTTTCCAGTTTTGAGTGAGTGTGTGTGTAGGGTTTTTTTTTTTTTTTGTCCGTTTTTGGTTTTTGTTTTGTTTTGTTTTTTCAAGACACTGTTTCTGTGTAGCCTTGACTGTTCTAGAACTCACTCTTGTAGACCAGGCTGGCATTAGATCTGATGGCCTTTCCCTCCCAAGTGCTAGGAATAAAAGTGTTTACCACCAGGCTCAGCTAACATACATTTACTCCTTACTGCCTTTTACATAGATAGAAATTGTCCATTTCTAGGTGTTATTCTCAGTTAATCATAGCTTTTGTTTTCTAGGTCTTTTTCTACACCACTTCTCTTAAGTTTTCAGTTTTTTCATGCTCTGTTCCATAATCACCTAGATATATGAAACTGCTGTGTCTTCTACACATTTATATTTGGGCTGAGGATGAGTTTGAGAGAAATTAAAAATATATATTATACTGATGTTAATTTATATTTGGCTCATTTGCTGTCTTGGAGAATGGCTTGTACAACTGATTTTGCTCATGTATGTGACATTCTAAACTGTTTAAAGTATATAATTACTTAAGAGTTATTTCCTAACTTCTATTGTATTAAAAGAATGGTTACACTTTATGTTAAAACGTTAGGAATATAATATATAAACTTTCCAGTTAAATCTACCTTGATTTACTATCTTTTTTCACTTGTCAAACTTTTTTCTAACTTTTGAATGTATCAGAATGTGACCTAAATGGCCTAATTAAGTGAAATATTTTTATAATCACTATTGAATTTTTGGCTTTACTTTTATATTTCAGGATATTTCATCTGTTTTCTTTTTGTTGTTGTTGTTGTTTTCAAAACCGGGTTATACTATTAATCCCAGGATGACCTTGAACTCACTATGTAATCCAGGCTGGCCTGAATTTACAGTCCTCTTGCCTTAGTCTTCTGAGTGCTAGGTTTATAGGCATGCCCCACCACACACTCAGCTGGTACTGATGTGATTTCCTGTCCAGTAATATATATTTATTTTGAAATCATATTAAAGATTACCTGTGATCTTTATAAAGACAGGTTCTGATGCTGGGGAATGTAGCTTAGTGGAGCATGTAGGGAAGCCCTTTGTTCAGTGCCTAGTACTGCATACAAATTCAGGCATGGATTCCTGGAAATTGCAGAAATCAATGGAGGCAGAAGGATAGGAAGTTCAAGATCATCCTTTGCTGTGTATTGAATTTGAGGCCAAAGTGGGCCACATGAGATCTTCACTCAAGCACACAGGCACACATGATTAGTTGTATATCAAATAGAACTTAACTTTTTTTTTCTTTCCCTGCTGCCAGGGCTCTTTCTAATCACCTGACCATTAGGTGATATAAAGGGTCATGTAGTTAGCTCCTTTGCTTTTGCTCACAAGAGTTTTTTCCTGAAGTAAATCAGTACCAGTTATTTCTTGGTCTGGAATTTGTTTTCTAACATGTGTTGTCTCCTGAATTTTCACTTTCAATTAAATAATTTGATTAGTTTTCTGATTATAGTTCTGTTTTTTTAATGCTTTGTTTAGCTTTTATATACTGTTGCCATTTGATTTTTTTCATTACCTTTAGCAGTTTTGATTTTCATCAGCATGTGTTAGAAACCTTGGGCAGTTTTGGTTTCAATATTACTGAAAAATTAATATTTTTAATCAGATTTTCTGTGACCTCTGTAGCAAAGAATTTTTAAGTAATGTCCAATTTTCTTCTATTTGTTTGTTTGCTTTGCTTTTGATTTTCTTCCAGACATAATTAGGCTGTGAACTAGAGATTCTCCTGCCTCAGCTTCCTGAGGACAGGGATTACTAACGTGTAGCAGCACATGGACCCAGACAGTTCCATGCTCATTTAAAACAGTACTTCTGTAGCAACTTAAACAGTTATCAAGAGCTGGCTCTCCCTTCAGTTAGGATGTCACCTGGCTATTTCCCTATGTTCTTTGACTCACATTCTTTTTTAGTTAACCAGTTGTTCCCCTAAAGGACAGGCCTACTAAATTTTACAACACTTTTTAAATGTTTAAGTAACATTTGAAGTTGAATGTCTAGTACAGAGGAGATACAAGTCAACCAACAGGTTCCAGAGTTGTTGGGCACTTAGAAGGCAGGCACCATCTTTGTTTATTGCTTTCTTCTTTCAGTATCTTTCTGTACACCCTCCCACCCCCTCCCCACCATCCCACCCCCACCTCAAGGGAAAAAAAATTCCATTTTTAGGTTTTGCTTATAGCTTTGTCTGTTTGAAGTTTTAGCCTCAGGTGTGTAAAATTGAAAGACTTTATAGTTTTAACTCTCTCTTTTTTGGTTAAAGTAGTTCAAAATGTCAAAAATTAGGAGAAAGGTCACAGTGGAAAACACCAAGACCATATCTGAGAGTACATCCCGAAGACCTAGTGTATTTGAGAGGCTTGGACCCAGCACTGGAAGCACAACAGAGGTGAGTTGTTGCTACTGTGGTTTCAGGGCACTTATTGCAAGGAACTAGGAGTGTGGTTTAGTGGCAGAGCCCTTATGAAGAGGCCCTAGCCTCGAGCCTGTGTACTGGGAGAAACATTTAAAATACTATTATTGAAGTACTGATTGCTAGTATAAAGGAAAATGTGTTTTGTCATGGGGTTGGCTTAGCAAATTTTATTTTATAAAAGGAAATAAAAGGAGGGGTTAAGGTTTGCAAAGTTCTCGTTATATAATATTTTTGTATGTTCAATGTAAACAATGTATTTTGAGCATATTAATGTCCCATTCCAGGAACTACTCTCTGCCTAAACACACACACCTTCCTGTGCTTTCTCATTCCCTTACGGTGTTATTATTATTGGAGTAGCATATGCTTAGCTGGCATTTGGGTCTCTCTGATTTGATTTTGTCCTGGTACCATCTTTTCTCCAGACATTTACATAGTAATATTTGCCTCATAGACACAGTGCCGTAACTGGCTGAAGACTGGCAGCTGCCTCTATGGAAACACATGTAGGTTCATACATGGCCCTTCACCTCGTGGGAAAGGTTACAGCAGCAATTACAGAAGGTAAACTGAGAACTCAGATATTTTCTATAGTATTAAAAACCAACTTTTGCAGTTTAGTGTAAAAAATATGAAATAAAACCATATATTTGGTCAGATTTTCTGTTTTGGGATAGTCTTCTTAACAGTCACAGATTAGTAAAATCTTTTGGTTGTTACTGTTAAGATTAATAAAACTTTAGCTTTAAAGTATACGTGTTTACAGGCTTTTGTAGTAGATCCTTTTTTCAATGTGTATATTCAAATCAGTGAACACCTGTGGAGAGACTGAGTCTGGGAAAGAGCTCCTACCTGACACAGCACAGCCCCAGGTGTATATTAAATTTCTGCTTAGGCACAACTCAGAAGTGTGAGAGTTTACTTTTAGTAAATGTTAAGGCTATTCGCTCTTAATGCAGTAAAATTAATTGTAATTTTCTACAGACATTTTAAATTCTTATATAAGTTTTCTTATAAAATCTACTGGCCAAACCTTTTAGGGCATTGTATTAATATAAATGCATTTAGGGGCAGGAGTGATAGGCCAGTGGTTAAGATCCCTGACTGCTTTTCTAGAAGATCTGGGTTTAGTTCCTAGCACCCACATGGTAGCTAACAATCATCTGTAAGTCCAGTCCCGGGGGATCCAGTGTCATTTTCTGGCTTTAGGCACCAGTCATGTACATGATGCACAGTCATGCAAAAATACCCATACACATAAAGCAAACAAACAAATAATTTTTAAAAAAAAGTGTGTTTCTATGTGGATAAACATTTCCTCTGCAGAACATCTATTTGCCTTTGATAGAAACTTGGCTAAACTTAACTTGTACAGTCAAGATCTTTTTAGGATTCCCTTTGTCTCCTTTTGATGACTTTGTAATAATTTTTAAAGTTAATATGCAAAGTAGTTTTTACAGAAATAATTTAATTGATAAACAAAGAGTCTACCTGGTCCTGAAATTGTGTGTGCTGATTGCTTTGTCTACATCAGTAGCCGGAAAACTGAATATGAAAATTAGTGATTGGAGATTTTTAAGTAAGTGTGTGTGTGTGTGTGTGTGTGTTCACTCATGTGGCCACTCCACATTTGAATGTGAAGGTCAGAGGACAGCTTTTGGAAGTCTGTTCCCTCCTTTAGGCATTCTGAATGGTTATCACTTTTACCACTGAGCCATCTATGGCTAACATTTTGAAGGTGCATAAAGTAATTTTTAGTTGGTAGTGTATCCAACTACATATATATCTGTGGTTGAGAATGCTATTATCTCTGAAATAATTTTGCTACTTTATAACTTAACCTTTCTCTTACTATCTTTCATCTACAATATGTCTGCTATATTTAGGTGGTGAACAGGAGGTAACTCAGGCTGCTGTTTACACACTCATTTTCTTTAGTACATACATTGTTTCTTTTTCATATTACCAGTACACACAATGGAAGTTAATATGCATCTTGAATGGCATTAGGAAAAACTTGTAAATATTTCTCATATTTTAAAATATTACTGTTTAATAAGCTGAAACATTATTTTTCATAAGTTTAGGCACCAAAGACAGAAAAATTATATTAGTCTTTATGAAGTTATTTATATTATTCTTATAAAACATCATAGAAATACAGATTTTTGTTGTTTTGTTTTGTATCACAGGTCACCAGAAAGACCCACAGGTGATCTCAGAGAAAGAATGAAGAATAAGCGTCAGGATGTGGATTCTGAATCCCAGAAACGGAGCACAGAGGAGCCATCCTCACCTGTTAGGGTAGGCATAAAATGTATACAACCCACTTAAATTTCAGTAGTCACATATTTCATAAACTCCATTTTAAATATTAAGTTGTGTGATTTAATATGCTATAAATCTATAATTACACATGACAATATCCTGTGTGAATAAATAATTTTCTATGTACTTAAAATGACCAACAGAGCTTAGGCTGAACTTAAAAGGTTTTGTATGATCCTGGAACTCATGAGTATAGAGGCTACAGTTGTGAAGTTATCCCTGTGGTCAGTTTTCATCCCTCTGTAAAGAAATCCCATCTCTTCTGTCAATCATTCCTGTTGCCCAGCCCCACTGACCATGAGCCCCAGGCAGTCATGAAATCACTTCTTGTTTTATAAAGTGTCTATTCTTTGTGCTTTTTAAATAGATCCTATAAGGTGTTACCGCTCCTGAATATTTTCCTTGGTTTTTAATATTTATGGAAGATTGTTCTTTTGTCTTTTTTTTCTAAGAATATTCCATTAGCATTCTGTATTCATCACTTATCATTGATGGATATTTGGGTTCTTCCTCTTTTCCCCCATAATGTGAATGAGAAGATTCATGTACAAGTCTTTTGTTAGCACGAGTTTTATTTTTCTTGGTTTTATCCCAGGGAACAGAATCGCTGAATACGTGGTCTTTCGGTTTCTTTTCTGTTGCTATGACAAAATGCCTGTCAGGAGAAGGCTTATTTTGGCCTAGAGTGTGAGGGCGCCATGTGCATCATGGCAGGGCTGGGGGGGTTGGGGGGACACTCACAGCAGGCAGGCAGGCCAGGAATATCAGGCTGGGCTCAGCTCCCTTTCTTCTTGGTATTCGGTTCAGGACTCTTCATCCCATTTCAACTAACCAGCTTAGAAAGTCCAGAGTTGAGTCTCCTGGTGATTCTAGATCTTGTCACACTGCGGGTCAGTGCTAGAGCAGTGTTTTCAATCTTCCTAATGCTGTGTCCTTTAGTACAGTTCTTCATGTTGTGGTGACCCCAACCATAAAATTATTTTGTTGCTACTTGTACTGGCTAGTTTTGTGTCAACTTGACACAGCTGGAGTTATCACAGAGAAAAGAGCTTCAGTTGGGCAAGTACCTCCATGAGATCTAGCTGTGGGGTATTTTCTCAATTAGTGATCAAGGGGGAAAGGCCCCTTGTGGGTGGGACCATCTCTGGGCTGGCAGTCTTGGGTTCTATAAGAGAGCAGACTGAGCAAGCCAGGGGAAGCAAGCCAGTAAAGAACATCCCTCTATGGCTTCTGCATGAGCTCCTGCTTTCTGACCTGCTTGAGTTCCAGTCCTGACTTCCTTGGTGATGAACAGCTGTATGGAAGTGTAAGCTGAATAAACCCTTTCCTCCTCAACTTGCTTCTTGGTCATGATGTTTTGTCCAGGAATAGAAACCCTGACTAAGACACTACTTATAACTATAATTTTGCTACTGTCGAATTGTAATATAAATATCTGATATGCAGGATATCTGATATGTGACCCCTATGAAAGGCTGGTTCGACTCTCAAAGGGGCTGTGACCCACATGTTAAGAACCACTGTGCTAGACTGCCATTTAGAGATTGCGTTGCTTTTATATGAAGGTTCCAGTTTCTCCATTTTTACCTCGAACCTAACTGCAGCTTTGCTTTAATAGCCAAGGTGTCAAGCATCATGCACATACTCACTGGCTCTTGATGCATAGTTGGAGAAATTCTGCCCAGTTTTTAAAATTGAGCTGTAAGAGTTCTTTATATTTTGAGAACAGGTAAAATATATTTTGGAAGGCTTCAAGTGTTTTATTCTTTTTCTTTTTTAGCTAGTAGTAATATGAAATAATTATGTATTTATATACCATCAGACTCCTAGTATAAGTAATTTTGCTTTACTAATGTTTAATACAAATACAAGTAATTTCCTTATACGTTAAAAATAGCAAAAAAATAGATTTCTGTTTTAAAATTTTGTGTTTTTTAAACTATTTTTATTCTAAGTAACTTAAAACTTAAGAAGAGTTATCAGGATTAGCATATATTTTTCTGTTTGCTTTCATTATTTAGGTACCTAAAAGACATTTTCTACCATTTTGTGCATTGTTGTTACATTTTTAAAATTTTTTCCAAGTTGAGGGCAGTGTCTTACTATGTCTCTTGACCTGTCCTGACCCCAGGCTGCTGGGCTCAGGCAGTCTTTTGGCCTCTGTCTCTCAGAGGCTGGTACTACGTAGGCTTTCAGCACCACACATAGCTCTCACTGCCGTGTGAGCGCGCATGCTGGTTTTATTCCTCTGTCACTTTCAAATGTAGTAAAAACAAATGAAAAATGCTTGTTAAAAATGTTTGAGAGTTTCACACGTGTATAATAATGTTTTAATCAGATCCCCTCTACTAGCTCCTATCTTTTACCCCAACCTTCCACATACCTTTCTTTCCCAGCCTCGTGTACTCTTTGTCTAACCCCACTAGGTCCACCTAGTGCTGCCTGGCATTTTTATGTACGCCCTATGTTGAGACAGGGCATATCACTGAACCCAAAGCTCACCATTTTGGCTTGACTGGCTGGCCATTGTGTCCCTGGAGACAGGGATCCATTGGTCCCTAGTCTCTCCAGTACTGCATTACAGATGTGTTCCACCATCCAGTATGGACGTGGGATCTAGAGATCAGACCTCAGATCCTTATGCTCGGTCAGCAGGCTCTGTGCTAAGCCACCTCCCAGCCCCTGTCTTCACATTGATCCTGGTCTTTAAAACTCAAAACATTTTGATTTTTATGAAATTCAGCTTACCTTTTACTTCTTTATTAAATTTTATAGTTGTTTACTCTTTAGGTGTTATTTGAGAAACTTTTATGATACAAGGTCATAAATATTTATGACTTTTATGTATTTAATATAAAATATAAATAATACCAAGAGTAAAATGTCCTAAAATATTAAAGGAATGAGCTCTGAACATCTCCCCTCCCCCTATGTATTTGTGTGTCTGTGTCTGTATGCATATGCACATCTGATTCCTTAAAACTTAAGTTAACCTCTTCTGAGTTCACATGACAGGCTGTAGCATTGACCACATGAACTATAATTAGTTAATGTAAGGGACAAACACAAGGATTTACAATGTGAACACAGTACCTCTAGGTATTATTAGCTAAACTCTTCTGTCAGTTTCCTCCTCTATAAGTTAGGAACTGGCTTTGTTGGTATGTTATGATGAGGGTAGGATTGGCCATTCTATGCTGACTACTTAATAAGTGGCAGATAGTGGTATCAAAATAGCTCTTCTGTTCTCCAATTTAAATAGACTTTAGTCTGTTAACAGGAATTGGATGTGGGCATTAATTTAGGTTGTTAACGAATATTTAAGCATATATATTGTTATAAAGGCTTATATGTTCAGATCACGTTAGTAGATGGCAAAGTTGGCTATTAAGAAATTTAAAGTCTGGGGTTGAAAAGGGCTTAGCCATTAAGAGCGACTGGCTGCTCTTCCAGAGGACCTGAGTACAATTCCTAGCAACCACATGGTGGCTCACAACCATCTATAACTCTAGCCCCAAGGAATTTGATGCCCTCTTCTGTCCTGTAAAGGCACCAGATAAACAAGTAATTTGTGGACATACATCCAGGCAAAACACTTATTCATGTAAAATGAGTAAACCTTAAAAGAAAAACAAAGTTTGTTTCTGAGGACATCCTCAAGGGCACCGAGCTTCATATTTACGAGTGGCAAGAGTGGCAAGGTAGGAAGAAATTTAGGGTTTAAGTAAACAGCAACTTCAATTTGGTAGCATTTTGGGTTGGTGAGTTTTGGGGTGCTCTGCATGACAGATGAACAGATTCCGTCTCTGGGGTGTTCAGCAGCTCGTGATGCTTTCTTCATGTAGTGACTTCCTGTTGGAGGAGATCAGATTGGTTTTAGGGTCTGGATAGCACAGGCAGGGGTAAGAGAGGCACAGGCAGGGGTAAGAGAGGCACAGGCAGGGGTAAGAGAAGCATGTGATTTTCAGAGTTAACAGATTCACTTCTTTGTCACTGATATTTACTCCAGCATGTCTAAATTATAAGGTTGCTGGATTATCCTTGATTTTGTGAGGAGACAGCTTCATAAATAAAATTTGTAATTCCATAATCAGAGATGTAAGCAAAGTGCATGATGGACAAAGTAAACAACTCTCTGCCAAACCAGAAAACATTGCCCAGGGAAGGATAGGTTTGTGGGTTAGAAGACAAAAAGAGAGGATAAAAGAACGCTATGAAGAATTTAAAGGACTAATGTGCTTGAAGAACTGATACAGTATGCTTGTATCGTGCTGTAGCGTCTGAACAGGGTGAGGGTTGAAAAGATTCTGTTGAGTTCACTTAAGCAAAAGGAGCACTGATGTGCAGACTCAGGCTTTGGTGGCTTGTCTCTGATGGCCTGTCTCAATTGACATGTGCTGTAAGTATCACATATGTACTGAGTTTCAGACACTCAGAGTGAAAAGTAAAGAAAGGTCAGTTTCCCCTGGTTTTACAGTGAGATGACAGATGCGGATGTACTGACTTAAATAGAATGTACTAACATTTCCTTTTACCTGCTTTATTTTTCCTTCTGATGTAACAATGAAGAATTGTAAGGTTGCTGGTATACTTGCATATGTCCATTAGAGAGGCTACCTTCTTGATCTGAACTGAACTCAACCCAGTTGACCTAGATCAATGAGGGGCTTAGTCAAGCTTGAATAAGGACTTACACTTTATTGCATCTATAGAACCTTTCAAATATAGTTATTGAATTTTGTTTTATTCTCTAACAGAGGCTTGTTATTTTACAAAACTTGAACATAGCAAAAAAATTAGCATTGAGAGCAAAATTGGCCCCTGAATATAGTCAGTGGGAATATTTAAGCATTTGTTAATGATAAAGGTATAAATGTGTTCTAGGAGCTGTCCAGAGAAGGGTTATGAGTAGGTTAAATAGTTCATTGTACTAGAAAAGTGTCTGCTAGGGTTTAGAGACCTTTCCTCTGGACAGATGCACAAAACAGAGGTTTAGATTTACCTTTAAATATCAATGCTTATTTCTTTAGTTTCTAGTGTGGTAAAATAGATATAATAAGATTTATCATTTGAGGGGGGAGGGAACTTTCGGGATAGCATTTGAAATGTAAATTAAGAAAATACCTAATAAAAAAATGAAAAAAAAGCAAAAATAAAAGATTTATCATTTGAGCTTGCTTTATGTTTTATTTTGTGGGGTTGCTTTTGTTTTGAGACAGACTCTGATACTTTAAGTCAGAGTGTCCTCAAAACTCAAAATCCTCTAGCTTTAGCCTTGACTTCTCAAGTCTCACCGAGCCTAGCTTTGATGTTAATTTAGATGTTCATTAATTCAGCTACTTTACTCTGTTATTTTTATGACCGTTTCTTGTTCCTACAATGAACATTTCAAAGGTTTTTATTCTTTTAAGACCTTAGAGTTTAGAGTGATTAATCCCTTTCCATTCTCCAAAATTGTCAGTTGCTTTAATTTTCTGCTCTCAATCTAATTACTTATCTTTAGATAGAAAATCTGCTTTAGACTTGATATTATCATGGATCAGTTTAATTTGGCTATTATTTAAATTACTTTTTCAAATGTTATTGTGTAGGGGTAGCTCAAAATGATTGGCTAACATCTGGCCAACATTTCTGGTGCATTATTCTGATGTCATACGCATGCATTAGGTCTTTTCCTATTCTTAGTTTCCAAGTTCTGTCCTATTATGAACCAAGATTATGTGTCTAGTGTGGTGTGTTTCTAGTTTCTAGCACATTGTGTCTGGGAGAGGTTTCTTCCAGAATTCACACTTGGCTGAAAGTTCTGTTTTACAGTCCCCTCTGAAACTGTCTTCCTTACCCCTGCCCTAGTCATGTCCTTGTTCCTCTTCTATCTACATCTTAAGGTTTCTGACTAGATGAGAAAAGCCTGACCATGGCTGATGTCATAATTATCTCTGTACTATATGCTATAGAAGTTCTACCAGGTAATGTGTTTATATCTGCTTATATTCCAGCTCCTAACCTCCTTGTTTCCTTTTCAGTAAACACTCATTTGATAGTTTATCCCCAGCAATCAGCTTCCTAAACTGTTAACTTAGTGCCTTCCTTCTTTTTCTATTTTGCACAAACATTGTTTTTCTCTTTCTAAAGAATTTGTACTTGTATTTCTCTACTTGATTTTTAGCATAAATTGTGTTATATGGGAACAGGTACCTTACTATTAAAGAATTAAAGCAAGGTCACGAAGCTTACTCAGAATGTAATGTGGTCAGTTACTCATAACCTTCTGCCTTAAAGCCTTCCACTGCTAGAGTCCTGCTTACTGCAGCAGCTATGGATCCATTCCTGATTCCATACACACACACACACACACGTGTGTGTGTGTGTGTGTGTGTGTGTGTGTGTGTGTGTTTCTTGTGACTTCCTGTCAATATGTTGAGCTAACTTTGAGTTCTTGCTGATGTCTTCAACTTTAATCTATTACCATTGTTATTTTTCTAAGTCCACATGTCCCATGTCCTTTATATTGGACACAGAAGTCTTTTTTTAAAGCTTACTTTGTAGAGATACAATTTACAAATAGTAAAATGCATCCATTCTAAATATAGTCTGATTCTTGATATGTACACACATTACGTGTATATATTATTCTCAACAAAGTACTGCACTATAATCAATATACAAAATATTTCTGTCAGCTCACAAATTGTCTCTTATTTTCCATCCTAAACTCAGTCTTGAAATGTTCAGATCTGCGATTTGATTGGAATCCTGTATTATATCTCCCAATCTTGATTCTTCTCATGTAATTAATACTTTTAAGTGTCAACCACATTTTTGTGTCCATACTTTGGGGTTTCCAGGTTTGGGTTATTTAAATGGACCTTAGGAATGAGGGTCTAGGCCTCTATCTACATGGGTGAGCCCGCATGTGGTGGCTATAGTTGTCTTTGCTGAGGGCTAATGATTTTGCACATTTAAAAAAAATTTTTTTTGGCTCTTTGTTTATAACACTCACACACCTTGTTTTGTGTTTTACTGGTGTATTTTTTCCCCACATATTAGGATCTTTGTCTTTTTACACACTTGTAATTCTTAGATTCTGGTTACCAATCCTTTGTGAAATATATGTATTGTTGCAAGTGTGTTTTCCCAGTGTGTGACTCTCCTCGTCATTATCTTGTGTTGTTTTGACACCTTCCTCCTCAGTAGAGTAGTTCCTTCATTTCCTTTAAATTAATGTGCCCAGCACATTGACTACATTTTTCCTTCTTCACTGAGACACTTAGACCAGAAGTCCTAGTCTCTCTTACAGCTGTATCAAGACACTGAATACTTAGGGGCTTACTGCTGTTAGGTTAGTCATGGTTTTTGAGGCCTTTCATGAAACATGATCAGGAAGTATGTATTTTCTCTTAAAAACAAGCTCTAATCATTCAGATTTAGTATTTCAGGGCTTTTATAATTGTATTTCTTTCTTGTGCAGAAAATTCTAGTCCCTCTTTACATTTATCACCCATTTTATATTATATTCAGTGGTTGCACAGCAATAATTAACAATACTATTACTAGCAAGGTGTTACAGTTTGCATGTAGAATGTCCTCATGTGCTTGAAAGCTTGGTCCTCAGCTGAAGGCAGTCTGGGTGAATTATAAGGATGTTTGATCTTTTGACATTGCAACTTAATATTTACAAAGATCATTCCAGAACTAGACAATAGAATTACAACAACAAAAAGATAAACAAACAAACACCTCTTACAATGTTTTACATAAGTTTATGATTAAGGAGCGAGAAACCTCTTCTTGTGTAGCCCATGCTGCCCTTGAACTCTTGCTCCGCCAGTCTAAGTAGCACTGCAGTTAAGAGCAGAGGCCACTACTCTGAGCTGCTTTCCTAGCTATCTTTGGGCTCCTGTATCTGGCAAGTTGGACATGCCCCGGATGGAGAGCTGTAGAGCTTCATGTGGAGGAAGTGGGTCTCTGAGGGCGGGCCTTCTGGGTTCTAGCCCATCCCTACTTCCTGTCTGATATCTGCTTCTTAATCTATGTTTGGATCACTGTTCCTTCTTACCCACTGTGGGCTGTACCCCCAAAGTATGAAGCCAAATAAACTTCTCCAGTGTTTGTTTAGTTGTTTTTGTCCAGTCTGTGTCATAGAAATGAGAGAGTAACTAACGCCTAGGTTATTGAAAAGTTAACTTTCTTTGTAGTTCTTAGGATATGCCTTGTTTAGGATATATCTGCTAATATATGTCTGACCATTAGGGATTTAACTAGTTACTGTATTTTTAAGTAACCAAATTAATACATGTGTAGATTAATCTGTGTCATTCTAATTGAAATATTAGGATTTCTTTTTAATTTTGTAAACACAAAATACGTGATTTCAAAGCAGGTTATATTTACATTTAAAAACTCTGGTGTCCATCTTCTGATTGCTCTGACTTGTTCCTCATGACCACATCTATTTCCCTTCTGCTTTATACGAGCACTTGTGTATGATGCATATGTTAAATGCATATGCTGATAGACATCTTGTGTATATGCACATAAATTTGTACTTTTTTATACATAAAAGATGACCTTAAATTTCACTTGACTTTTTAAGCTTTTTTTTTTTGTAAACAAAACAAAACAAAAAGCAAACAAACAGGTGATCATTCCATAATAATATATTGAAAGACTTCTCAGGCTTTTTGGTAGTTAATGTGGTGTTCAACTATACCATGCATTATTCAACTAGTCTTTTGTGCATGGGGATTTAGGTTATTTCAGTGTTGCTCCTGCGGTAGAGCTGTGGTGAGTGGTGAATGATTGTGTACTTGACGTGTGTGTGTGTGTGTGTGTGTGTGTGTGTGTGTGTGTGTGTGTGTCTTAGAGCAAGATATATCTGAAGAAGTAGGACTGTTGTGCCAGAGTGTCCTGGCCAGCGTGGCTAAGCAGCCTCGTACTGTTGTTGGTGTGTGCTGTGCTTGTTCCTGTTCGTATGCCTTTGTGGTGTTTTGCCATAATTGTTTTTCTAGCAAGATAGGGGAATTGATGGTGTGTTGGTTTAGTTTTTATATTTCTCTTGTGAAGTGTAAGTGTCCATGTATCTTAAGTGTGATTTTTCTGTGAACACTTTAATATTTCTTCTGTTACGCCTATTCCTTGTGGTTTCTTCTCTATTTTTCAGTCTCCATATTTTAGGGATAAGTTAAATATGACTTATCTGAAAGTGCTGGAGACCAGAATGTTTTAAATTTTAGATTCCCCCCACCCCCGATTTTAGGATATTTGTGTATACATAGTAAGCCGCCTTGGGTTCCCTATCTCAGTGCGAGATTTATTTGTGTTTCATACAATGTGTTCATGAAGCCTGAGGGTAATTTTGCTGGGTTTTGTGCACCTTTATTTTAGTGGAACCTTTACATGAGGAGCGCTGTAGACTCCCATCTGCCCTGTGCTGGTGCTCAGAAGCTCAGACTGGAACATTTCAGATTTTGGAATTTTGAATTAGGGATACTCAGCCTGCAATTATGTTTTATTTGTGATATCAAGTATAATAATTTTCATTTCTCTTCTTAAAAAAGTTTCTACTTTAACTCCTGTCTTGAGCTTTTTGTCTTGGCTTCCCTTAATGTAATAATCCCTTTCCTCCCTCAGTTTGATTTTGGTAAATGTTTTATCATGGCAACAGAAAGCTAACTAGATAGCATATTAGTATAGAGAAGATAGTAGATTAGTGAAATTGAAAATGTCTGGCTCTTGGTCTGATAGAAAAATGTACTGAAGGGATTTAGTAATTACGTACAAATACCTAAAGAGTTAGCATGTGAAAGAGGTACTGGATTAGTTTTGCATAACTCCAGATCCGAGAACCAGTCCTAACCAAGAGCGTCTGCACAGATAAGGATTAATAACGAGCCTTCTAGAAATGGGGGTGGAAGGATATACAGCAGGGAGCTGCCACTGGGGACCTTCGGAGCTAACTTTTTCCCTGTTAAATTTTCTAATAAAGGATTTTTATAATTATAAATTGTTATTAGACATTTCCTTCTGTAAGGTTGGAATTATATTCCTTAAAAAACATAACATTTTATTTGGCTACTTATTTACTTATAATATTACTTTTCACTTACTAGCCTCAATACTTTTATTTTAGAGTCATTGTAATATCTCTTTACTATATAAGATAAGACTTGTAATGAACATTAATTTGTCCCACAAGTAAATGTTCAAGAAAAGAAACTATAACCGAAAGTAATGTAAAACTCCATAAACATTGGATTTCTGAAGTGGAAGAAACCTAAAACATTTTACCAAGCTATGCACAGACTTATTAGACATCACAACTTGGTCTTAATTGAAATGATCCAGTTGTAAATCTCACGTAGTTGATAAGTTCTTAGGCTTTGATATAAAATATTGTTATGTTTGATCATAGGATTGATCATAGGCAGCATTGTTAATTAATATGCTTTGAAATTTTTAATAATGTTATTCTTTGAGAATTTCATGTAATGTATTTTGATCATTTTCACCCCCCTCAACTCCCAGAGCTACCCTGCCCTCCCTGACCTATCCCTCCCTCCCTGACCTCTGACCCACCCAACTGCATGTGTCTTGTTATTTCCTCCTTCCTCAATCTTTTCTTAAAGCCATTTGTACTGAGTGTGGGGCTTGCCCTGGAGTGTTGTTGATGTGGCAGGGTCACACCTTTAAAGAAAACTGGCTTGTTTCCCTGGGCTTGTTCAGCCTGCTTTCTTAGAGGACCACCAGCCCAGAGGTGGCCCCACCCACAATGAGCTGGACCCTCCCTCATCAATCACTAGTTAAGAAATTGCCCTACAGCCAGAGCTTATGGAGGCTTTTTTTTTTTTTTTTTTTTTTTTTTTTTTTTTTTTTTTTTTTTTTTTTTTTTTTTTTTTTTTTTTTTTTTTGCTATTCTTTTTCTTTTCTTTTTTTTTCTTTTTTTTTATTTATTAGATAATTTCTTCATTTACATTATAAGTGCTATCCCAAAAGTCCCCTATACCCTCTCCCCCCCCCCCCCCCCCCCCCCCCCCCCCCCCCCCCCCCCCCCCCCCCCCCCCCCCCCCCCCCCCCCCCCCCCCCCCCCCCCCGCCCTGCTCCCCTACCCACCCACTCCCACTACTTGGCCCTGGCATTCCCCTGTACTGGGGCTTACAAACATTGCTAGACCTAGGGCCTTTCTTCCCCAGTAATGGCCAACAAGGCCAACTTCTAATACATATGCTGCTAGAGACATGAGCTCTGGGGGTTCTGATTAGTTCATATTGTTGTTCTATCTATAGGGTTGTAGACCCCTACAGCTCTTGGGTTCTCTCTCTGGCTCCTATGTTGGGGACCCTATGTTCTGCCCTATAGATGATTGTTAGCATCCACTTCTGTATTTGTCAGGGACTGTCAAAGCCTCACAGGAGAAAGCTATATCAGGGTCCTTTCAGCAATGTCCTGCTGGCATATGCAGTAGTGTCTGCATTTGGTGGCTGATTATGT